>VZTT01001989.1:5391-23173 GCA_013400855.1 Buphagus erythrorhynchus
GTTGACCACTGACACCTTTAATATTGCAGCTATCTGTAACTGTGGTGATAGCAGAGCTTTGTCCGAGACCAGGGTATATAGAGTGGAACAGTTTAACAAGTAATCGTTGCCACTTGGCTTTTAAAAGCATGAGTCTTGGTCAGTTCAGCAAGTAATACTTTTGTCCCAAAGATAAGATAGAGATACTACCTGCAGCTTGATAGAGTTGGTTAGAAGCTGGCTGGAATTAATGTTCTGTAAAGTATGTAAAGCAGCATAAGAACCATTGGTAACTGTTTACATGCTATTAATAATTAGCAACCTTCCTACCAGTCTGTTAGGAAAGCACCATGCATTGNNAAAGAACCATGCATTGGGTACAATAGAAACTCAACTCCATTCGGTTGGGTTCAAATTACATTTGACTTCGACAATAGGGCATGAATGGGGCTCATTTGAGTTTCTGCCACTGTAAACAAAGAGATGTTGGAATGTTTCATTTGTTTATTGATTTATTTATTTGGACAGGTGCAACTTGATCATATGAAGTAATTTTTAAATTCAAATATAGGCAGAAAATATCTTCGTAAGCATTGTCCAGTCAGAGTATATAATACTAACCAATGTCTTAACTCAAATTAATTTAGCCTATGGCTGGTTTTGAATTTGGGTCTTATACTATTCAAGTCATGTTGTAGAGAAAGTGCTTTACCTGGGCTTAGAAAACAGAAAATACAGATTTTATTTTCTGATTAATTTCTTTTTAGGTACTAAGTTCATTCTTTTCTTTTCTGCTAAAAATTATGTGCATGTCTGTGAGGTAGGCTCTGTTAATGGAAATAGAGCTCATCCTTGGGAAGAGGTCATTCAGTTCTGATGAATCCCATCTGTATAAGGATGATTCTCTAGGGTGTAATTTCCCTCAGCTATATGAAACCCTCTCATAAGTGCTCCAAAGCAATCAGGTTCTATAATTTGCAAAATGATGGCAAGAGGAAAGAGCCAGGAAGATTATTGGTGGGATCGTATGTTAGAATGCAGTATCACAGGACTAACAGCCTAAATTAATGCAAGGAGAGACTTGGTTCAGGCTTTTTTTGGCATCTCCAGCAGCTGGACACCTGCACTTCTCCAAAGTGGACTCTACAAAGGGAGAATGGATGATGGTAGCACCAACTTATGATTTGGGGCAGGGGAAGGTTGAGACTAGAGAAACTATATGGAGTTACATGCAGAAGACCTTACCTTTGGTACAAAGTTTTCCAGTTCTTTGGTGTTAAATGGAAAATTGCTCAGCAATCTGCTAACAAATCCCAGAAATATCTTGCTTACAGGTAGAAATAAACCTACAGGAAGATTGAGCTGATCTTGTACATTTAATACCTTAAATTATTTTACCATACAACACAGCCCATGTTGCAGCTGTGTGTTGTTTCATAGTCCTATCAAAGTTGTTTCTCTATCTCTCACCAGGTGGAATGAATTGGATATACACACAGATTTGGAAGCAGTGGCTTTAATATCTCAGTTCACTCTGAGAATTTGCTGTGTTTATTTCCCTTTCAACATTATATTGCATTTAAACAGTGACAGGGCTTCTCCTGTAGTGCACACGTTCAATTCTTGTCAGTGCTAACAGAAGGTATGTGCAGACACCAATGGAAGCATGGATTAGAGTTTCTCTTGAGGTGAACAACTGTTTATAATTAGAGTTGTGGGAATGAAGAAAAACCCAGCTAGCAAGCAAACAGTCCCTCTTCCAAAAAGCTTGGTAAACTCATAAAGCTCAGGGGCTTAATCTCTGAACCAGAGTACTTGTTATCTAATCCCCACCAGCTGTTGTGTACTTGGTAGCCATGACATCTGTAATAGAGCTGAAGAGCCTGTCTATATTGGTTGGCACCTTTACCCACCAACTGAACTTGATTCTTCTCTCATTGCTCACATTTACCTGCTTTAAATCATTAACCAGTTGCTCAGGGTTTGATCATCCATTTAACCATACTTTATAATAGAAGTCAAGTGCTGCTTTTCACACTAAGCATATTTTAGGTATGTAGGTCTTCAGCAGGTTTCATTTTTGTGTTGCTAATAAGAAAAAGGTATCAACCACAAGAATTTCCTTTGGTTTCATACTGATTCCTAATGTAGACTTAAAACTGACCTGGGAGTTAAATTTTTTGAGTTGTATTTGAGCTGAAAAACACCATCACACTTCCAGTAAACAGAGTAAAGAATTATATGCATCTCCATTAACTGATGTATATGAATTCTATAGGTAACTATAGAAGGTGTAATATAAATGTAAGCAAGGTATATGTGCTCATTATAACTGTGAAAGAGCACTTGTTTTCAGAGATCACTGTCAGCTGTAATGTAGTGGATATTGTTCTTTTTAAGCTGGCAGAAGACAGAAATCGGCCCATCTTGAGAAAATCTGCCATTTAATGTCTCCCAGTTCTTGAGTGAGTGCTGTGATTTCCAGCCTGCTGTGGGACAGTGCCCTCAGCACCACCAGCAGTGCAGAGGAGCAGCTGCTGTGTAGAGTGGAGTGTGACCCCTTCATGTTAGGTGTGGATAAAACTCCTATTTTGGTCCTTGTGAGGGGCTAGAGGGAAGGTGTCTTGTTCCTGGATCCCACATGGGTTTAGTTAGGAGGTAAGTGCTGAGCTGTTCTTAAGGTAAGAGCATTTCTGGACATGGAAGAACATACCTGTGGGTTATTTTACTGGTTAAAACATAGCTGTTTATAGCTTCCTGGCATGTGAATGGTCAGATTGAGCAGCTGAAGTTGATGCTGTGGCCAAAACTGAAGCCTGGAATAAACATATGCTAGCTGTCAGCATAATATTGTTGGCCCAAGATTTTGACCTGTCCTAAGACAGTTCTCAGTGTCTGTAATACTAACTGTCAAAATCCAGAATACTGGTCTCATAAATAAAACCAGCTATACTAAGTTTTCAAAGAAATGCCTCTTAAATTTTGTCAATTTTTATTATAGTAATTTTTCAGTTGGAGTTAATTTGACTGATTTTTAATTTTTTTTTCTCCCCAGAATGGCACTAAGAAGTTCTGGGATTTTATGAGGACACATGACAGGTAATGATGGCATCACATTATTTCCCATTGTCTTCATGTTGTATTTCATACTGTATTTTCTTTCATTGGTCAAGTGTTGATGTTCTTTTTCCCTCAATTTCCTCTTCAATTCTCACTTCTTGTGTAATACTTGCAGGTGGTTCTCTACTGTTTAAGATAGAATTAGCAGAAATTTTAAAATCTCCTTGTGGTTTATTATGTTTTCAGTAAGTTTTGTCTGTGCTTGACTATTCCAATATTAGAGTTTTAACACATAATTTATTGTACATTTTAATGATTACATAGAAGATGGAACTGAAAGTTTGGATTGTGTGAAATCCTCTTTTGTGAGTGGGAATTTATTACCTGAAGGAAGGAGTTTCTTCTGTCTTTCCAAAAGTATCTCTCTGATCGGGGAAGAAAAGCAATTAACTCCTGACTTCAAAGATCAGTTCATACAAGATTATAACAAATAAGGTGTATATAAAACAGACCAAGTTTCAGTGTTATTAAAATCTAAAATATTTATATGTCTTTCAAAAAGTATTAATATTTAATCTGTTCACTGAAAATTGAGGTACTAGAAGATAAAAATAAAAAGCAAGGGTAACAACTTTTTCCAAGAAAAAGCTTTCCTAAATCTATTAAATGTAAAAAATGTAGCAAGACACTAAAATAAATTGTGGCATAACCAGAACTACATCAAGAGAGATGTTTTTTGTGTGCATTAAATAACTAAAATCAGTTACATTTTGGGAAATTCTTCTCTGTTGGAACCCTCTAAGTCCTTACATGAGTCTTTTTGTGACACCAGTCTTTACATACATATGGGTGCCTCAGAGGGATATAAAATTCCAGCAACACTTTTTATCTCTATAAAGATTATGAAGGTAAAATTTTCAGGAAGACTTGGAAAGTATTAGCTAGATTAAAAATGCCTGTACTGCTTGAGAATGAGGACAGAAGAGGGAGTGATATTTCAATACTGAACTTCACACTTGCTTTTGGCATTTGCCTAGAAGACAGTTCTGTCTTTGCACTTTGTCTGTCCATATGGGCATGTGCCTGAATTTATGATGGCAGATACAAAGGCTGAAATGATAATTGATTGCTGGAAATTTAATATATTCCCATTCAAGCAAGTGAATCCAGCCTCAAGTCACAGTGATGAGAACATGACTTCCAGATGAATTTGTATGACTATTTTTGTTTAAACTTTAGTTTATCACTGTGTGATAATGTGTGAATATATGCAACTAACTGAGTGGGGTAAGTATTAAAGGATCAGTTTTCCATGAACTTCTTGGGAACAGTATTGCTGAAGGACTTTTGTGGACATTTTTAAAATAGTTGAGAACATAACTTTATAAAAAGGCTACGGCCACATGTCATGCCAGTCATCTCTGGTCACATAACATTTGTTAGCTTCAGATGTACAACAGCTGCCACCCGAACTTATTAGTGACTACTGTTGAGCTGCAGAATGTTTAACACTCTTTCACAAGGAAATTCATTGCAGCTTCTGACACCAAAGGTAGTAATGTGAACTTTCTGCATAGGAAATCCATGGGTTTACATGAATTTTTTTGTGAATAGGAAGGCAGTTATTATCCAATACATTAGTCAGATTCAAAATCCCTTATAGTACATTAAAGCCCTACATTTTGCTGTATTTTAATAGCTGTGATGCTTGTTATATGGAAAAGTCATGTTAACTAGTTCCTGAAGATTATAGAGAACTTCAAAAAGAGAGCTCTTACAAGTCCATTACTGTTAATGAAGCTAAATATTGAAGGAGATGTTTCTGGGACACATATTCTGTTGTATTCCTAGTGTTTCCTAGTGTGTATGTATGTCTGCTTGAAGAATTAAAACCCCTTTTTCATAATACTTTTTCATTAGTATTCATAGCTTACTACTTACAGAAGTGATGTAAGACTCTTAAATGCTCCAAGTGTCTGTAATAGGGCTGTGTACCTGAACTGAGCATGTTGGAATGCCAGATCTGTACATATATATATATATACACACATATATATAATATTTACATAGAATTGATGTGTATTATGAATTTAGTGATGGTGAATAAAAAACCAACTGTGTAATCATATAAAGCCAGACATTGTGCCTAACCCATGTCTTTATTTGTCATCCTTTTTCAGCAGCACAAGTAAACATGCTTAAGACTGACTTCCTTGCTGCATGGTAGTGAACTGAGTACTTGTGTGCTGGCTTCCTTTGGGACCCCAGTATTCTGTCTCATTTCAAAATAGGTCAATATAAGCAAATATTTGATAGATTTATATCAGAAGATACAGCAAAATATTTACCAAGAGATTAAGTTATTATTGTATAAATGTGTCCTTTCCAACTGTTCAGATGAACAGCTGATTAAATTATACAAAGAAAAAAACACAAGGACTGCAGTAGTCACTTCATTTGCCTTACATGTGAGTCATCATTTAAAATCTCACTATATGTTGCATTAGGGCAAGATCATTTAACCATATGCAGTCTGTTGGTGTAACTAGCACAAGGTAAAATAGCAGAATTGGTGTTACTTTTCCTTTTTTTTCTTTTTATTTATTTTCTTTCCTTTGGTTATTGCAGATCTGGGCATGAGTCTACAGTATGTGGTTCATGTGGTTTAGATCAAGATCATTCAGAGCTAGCCATCAATCCTAAAGTCACTTCTGTAATTTATGTTGAACAAATAATTGCTTATTCCCAATCCCTCCATGCCACTTAAAGACAAAAATCGTTTTGTGCAATTTATTGCTGGTAGCAGAATAAACTGTGTTAAGGCAAACCTTCAGAACCTCTGCTGTCAAAAGTCACCTGCATGTCAGCATAGACAGAAGAAGGAGCACTTCTTACCATATTTGGGTTTAAATTCTAACAGAAGGAAGATCCATGACACAAGGACATACTCATGGACCATAATTTGGTCCTGGAATGCTTTGCCCAGAGAGACTGAGGAATCTCCATCCTTAAAGAAATCCAAACCTTGACTGGACAAGGCTCTGAGAAATCAGGCCTAACTTAGAAGTCAGTGTGACTTTCAACAGGAGATAGGATCAGATGATTTCCAGAAGTCACTTACATCCTGAAGGTTTCTATGATTGTCCAAGCATATTAAATTCTTAATGAGTGTTACAGTTCTCATCTGAAAACTCAAAAATTTGCAAACTTGTCAAGAAATCTGTCCATTTCTAAGCCATTTTTCTATTGGAAAATAATGACCTTACTATTGTTCTTGTCCTGTGGAGTTAGATTTAAGTTAATCTTTCTTTGAAACATGCAAATGAACATTATTAGAGCTCATTGGAAGGTTTTATTATGTTGTTGGAAAAGACAGTGAAGTTTACTAAAAATGAATGAAGTAAAAATCCTTGATTACCTCTTCTCCACTGTAATTATTGAACAAGTTTATTGAGGTGTTGCTTCTAAGAGTTACATAATTTTGGCCTGTTGTGTTAGGCAGTTATGTTGTGTTTCTGCAGTTATGCACTGCTTGCTTTTCTAATTAAGTGTAATTTTCCCTTTAATACTCAAGATGATGTGTTTGGTCATTATTAAACATATCCTGATGAAAATCAAGCAGAGTGCAAGCAATGAAAATTTAGATGCAAGGTGTATTTCAAGATTCTTTTTAGACTTGGGTCTGTCAGAACTGGTTAGCAATTTGTGGGGGTGTGATTTGTAGGCTGAAGAACTGTTAATTTTTTTAAGGACTCGGCTTTTAAAAATAAAAGTCTTTATCAGGAGAACATTTTCCTTCTGCAAATTTGTGGTGATTCTCTGTTAGAAATAGAAACATACTAAATTTTAAAGAGTAACCATCGATACCTGTAACAAAAAATTATTCTCTAAAACCAGACTCAGGTTACAGTTATATTCTCTCTCATCCTAATTTTGCTATATTTAGTGCATTAAGAGCCTGAAATGTAATACTTAAGTTCTACATTCATCTACTTTATAAAGCAATAGACCACATTCGTTTCAGGTTTCAGCAGCTCCCCTTAAACAGATTCAAGGCTTTTAAAAGGCATAATTTGGGAACAGATGAAGGTCAGTGTACAGTCATGTGCTCCCTTCTGTGCTTTGAGTAACAACGCTTGAGAACAGGGACACAACTGTACCTTTTCCTAGTTGACAAAACAAAATTATGTCTGCCTCTCTATTTGAAAGTATGAAAAATTCACTGTGAAGTTCACTGCATTTAAAAGAGAACAATTTTGAGGACACTGAATTGTGTGCAAGATAGTTATGTGAGTTCCTCTCAACTCTGAAAATATTACGTGATGAATAAAAAGCATTTGGACTAAAAAACTTGCAACTCTGCATGTGCATTGTCCCCCATTCGTGTTGCATTTGTACCTTCAAAAACATGTCACAGTGACTCAGCAGTAGTTCCTGACTTAAAAAATTCTCAATGAAAAAAATGGAAAGTTTATTCTAATATTGCTGCTTTATAAGATTTGCCTTTTTTTTTAAGTAAAGAGATTAATTTGTTTCACATTTAAAACAAATTAATTCCTAATCTAATTTGCTTCCTCGGAAGAAATGGCTTTACACTTTATCTATTATAAAGATGTAATAAAGTGTAGTTTTCCATCAGGAGTGAGTTTACAGGGTGAAGGAAACCAAAGCAATCTCCTGCAGGTACCAGTCCTGGGGGCAAGCAGGAAGAGGTTCTTGAAGGCAGGTTACAAATGAGCAGAAGTCAGAAGGTGGAGATGAAGGTGTGCAGGCTCTGTGCTGTGCAGTTACCTGGCTGGGGGCAGGGGTCAGGATCAGGATCAGGAGGTGGCTGCCCAGGGCAGAGCAGGATGTGATCCACCAGCTGCTCCAGGAGCCGGCTGCATCCCGGCTCTGGCCAGGGGAGCTGGCCTGCCATGGGTCACCAGAGCCCGGGCACTGGCCTGCAGGAGCCATGGGTGCTATTCTGGCTCAGTGGCTGTAGCAGGCAGCTATGGAGACAAGGTGGAAGTCATGTGCCCTGACCACATTATAGGAGTGGATTAAATTCCTTCTCCTATTTCATATGCCAGATCGTTTGGGCTTTATGGAAACTTAATCCTGTATGTATTTTTCTGGTTTATGTCCTAGTGTATTATAAGACACCATGAAATTTAACTCAGATGCTTCCTTTGTGCAAGAGTTATTACAGTAGCTTTTAAATACAGCTTTTTAACATCCTTATAGGTAAAAAAAAAAAAAAAGCTTTTTCTTGGGTGGCATATGCCTTTTACTTTCAATGATGTGCTGTTGTTCTGTAAATGTTGTCTGTCTTTGTAATATCTCCTCCAGGGTGTCAATGATGTGGGATTTTCTTGATTATCTTCAAAGATAGTGTGGAAGATAATGCACTGTTTAAAATCAACTGAAGGTAGTTCAACAAACAAAAATTATGAAAAGTTTAGGGAAATAATAGCTGAGAGAAGGGAATGAGGGCTGGGCATGTTCATGCAAAGGATAGCACAAGTGAGGAGAAAAATTACCACTTATCACAAAATGTAAAGGAATGTTACAGGGCAGGCCAGAATAATTTAATTTCATCAGTAATCAATGACAGAATGAGAAATGATGTATGGTGGGGGAAGTATTTTTAAAATTAAACACTAAGAAACTGTTTTTACCAATAAGCAATATGATAATCCAGGAATGTATGTTTTGTAATCACTGTCATTGAAAATGCTCAGGTCTACGCTTGATATCTGTCTATCAAGGATGTTACCAGGATAATGATAATTTTCCTGGTATTAGAAGGAAAAAATGTAGTAGCCTATTAGTTTCCTTCAATCCAAGTAATTACACTATTTGTTTGCATACGATATTTGCAAATAAAATGCACTCAATGCTGTGCTTTTTGTTGTTCATTTTTGGGGTTTTCTACAGTGAAGACTTGACAGATCCTCTGCTTTCGTGCCAGGAATTCTGCAGGCGTATTTACTGTCTTTTAAAATGAGTTACTATGTTGTTACCTTAGGGTCCAATCTAAATAAAAGCATAAGAATAAGAGAAACATGAGATGAGATGCTGTAAAGTTATCAGAGAGAAATATGAAATCATAAATTTTCAGATTCTCATTTCATCTTTTTAAGCAAGTAATATGAAAGCACCCTATTGCATATAACCTCTTCTCTGCTGTATCACTGAAACAGGGTAAAATGGCAATAAAATCTTTATTGAGGGCATTGCTTCATTGGGAAGTTAAATATTTGCCTGATTTTAGAATAGAAGCCACGAAAATTCTTATAACTAAGCAGGTACACAAGAATTTTGGCTGGTTATTCATAAATTTCTGAATACAGGTTTCTGGTATCCAGATTAGAAGCATCTTGGGTTTTTTTACAAGTTTAGGGATTTAATTTTCTAGTGTTTCCAATAATATAAAAAAAATGATTGTATTTATTCTCTTACAATCACTGAAATCAGAAAGAGTTTTCCCTCTGCTTTCAGGTGATTTTGAAATAAACCTGTTCTGTGTGAAGGTTTCCAAGAGTTTGTACATGGCCTAGAGACAGTAGCATGATCATGGCCTGCATTTGAGATTGGTAAAAATAATCTTAGGAAAGCTAGGAAATGTTCTGTAATTGGAGTACCTGTATTTTAGAATTTTAGCTGAAAATATCTCTTGGAAAATAAATAATTTAAACCTTATTCTAGAAATGGGACAATTGAGAAAAATGTGAACAATTACCAGTTTCTCACTGATGGTACTGAGACTGGCAAAAGGTTGTGTTATGCACATCATACTTGAATTTTGGTAGGTAATATACAAAGTTGCTGGTTTCCCTTACCTTAGTGCAGACCACTTGAACTTCTTTTGCTTTGTGAGCTGTCCTTGAAAAACCTGATGGTGTTTTATATCTTTGACTTTTGCCATTTCAGAATGGAATAGAGCCATACTTAGGCCTTTTTAGGTGAATTATTTATTGGTCTTACTATGTGATAGCATTTATAAATGGCTGTTTCACAAATAATTAGGAATTGGAACAAAAGCCCATCAGGCTCTGACATCTGTTGCACATAATTCCCATAAAGCTGTATTTAATCAAATAAGTTAGCATAAAACCTGAATTTATTTATTAAAATATTTTGTTGAAAGAATCCCATTGAGATGCAGTGTGTCATTTCTAAGGGTATCCTGGGATACTGGCCAAGATATGACACTTAAGGAATGTTATTGAGAGCAGCATGCTTTGATCTCTCATTTATTTTGCAGCTGAATTTTCTTTTTATTTTTTCTTTGTTGTATGAAAATAAGTTGCTGAGAGAATTGTTTATTCCAAAGAAGTTGTCCTGATCATATTCTCTGGTTGGCAATACAAATTGCTACTTTACAAGTAGATATAAATTGTGTTTTAAAAGTGCATGTGTATGGGTTTGTTACCACTTCTTAGTCCATTTTTACACTGGTCTGATGATTAACCAAACATATGCTTCCTGCTTTATGGTGTCATGAACAACTTCCTGCTGCAGTTCAGTTTACTGAAACCAATCTTCCTTTTGATTTTTTCCAAAGTAATGTTTATTTTCTTAAGCATACATGGCTCACCACTTTATCCTGGGTTTATTTAGTATTAAATATTTACGTTGTGTTGGAGAAAGCATTCAAATTTCATCTGAATACAGAAGTCTTTTAGATGTCTCTAATTATCTATTGCCAAATCCACTTTATCTGTGATTAGTATGAAAGGGTGAATGTTTTTGTCAGGAGCTTATAGCTTTGCTTTTGTAATAGGCTGCATTTTAAGCAGCCAATTGGATTGGTGTTGGCCTTTGAAAGATGCAAAATGCTTTGAAGGAAGACTTAAATGAACCAGTAAAGATTGTGCAAGCACACATATTTAATCTCAGGACTATCTGCATTATAGTTAAAGCTCTGGGAAACTAAAGGAATTGCACTAGAGAATAATCAGAGGGTACAACTTTATTACCTCTCTATTCTGAAAATGAGGGGGCTGTTTTCTCTGGCTTAAGGTGCTGGGTGCTGTGCTGATTAAAGGAAGAAGACAGCGCTTTAGACACCACATAAGACATTTTCAGGATGTGTCCAGCTGCGAAATGGATGATTAATTTGAATACAGAAGTGGCACAGGGGCTACATACAATTTTTTCTTACTAACACAAAAAACAATTTTGAAATAAGATGAAGTAAGCCTTCCTGAAGGTTGACTCCTCCCAGAGAATTGCTTTTGAGTGTTGGCTCTCAAACAAGTTTAGGTGTTTTTTGATGGTCACTTTTGAATTGAAAGCACAGTCATTTTAGATTAGAACAAGGAGAGGACATGTTCACAAACATGAACGTGGTTGTGTGGAGACCTCAGAGCACCTTGCAGGATCTGAAGGGGGCCTGCAGATAAGCCAGAGAGAGACTCTCCATCAGGAACTGTAGTGACAGGACAAGGAGTAATAGGTACAGATTCAAAGAGGGGAAAATTAGGATAGATATTAGGAAGAAATTTTTTACTGAGAGGGTGGTGAGGCGCTGGAACAGGTTGCCCAGGGAGGTTGTGGATGCCCCAACCCTGGAAGTGTTTAAAGCCAGGTTGATAACACCTTGAACAACCTGGTCTGATGGGAGCTGTCCCTGCCCATGGCAGAGGGGATTGGGAGTAGAGGATCTTTATGGTCCATTCCAACCCCTTAGCATTTTATGAACATACTTTATTTGTGATCTGGGGTGTTTCTCAAACATAATATTTTAAAAAGACTAGATGGAATTATAGGCTTGACATGGAAAACTATGAATAATCAATTTGTCATCCCTCTATGAACAAAGAAAGCCAAATTCATATAAGTTCAAGAAGAAAAATTTATACTTTAAAGCTAAAACAATTATGGGACTTCTAAATTATTTATTTATTTTTTACTAACTTTTCATCTAATATGATTTGTAAATCTTGACATTTCTCCTTTATGAGCTATGTGGGCTAAAATATGAAATATATGTTTTATATTCACATGCTCTCCAGCAGAGATGAATGCATCTCTAAATACTTCTGTGGTTGCACACCACATTTGATTATTTTCTTCTGATTGTATCAAAGGGATTTTTAAAACCAAATATCTGTTGAGAGTCAAGGGGGCTGATTAAATCACTTACTTGCTTTTATTCCTGCATGCCGTTTTTCTGTCTCCTTTTGGAATCTGCCATTCCTTTTTCTTTGTTTTCTTTGAGAATGGTAAATGAAATACTGCAGGCGCTGTGTTAGTAGTATTGGAGGGGTTTTGGTAGTTTGGTTTGGTTGGTTTGTTGTGGTTTTATAGAAATCATACATCATTAGTTCCTAAAGTCTCCCCTATGGAGCTGAGATTATTGTTTGTAGGCAGCACTTACCAGTATTACAGGCTTTAAACTAATTTTGAGATACTTTTTAACCTTTAAAAGTAGGTGAGAGTGGCTGAGGTTAAGAGCTGAGAAGTCCTGGCTTTCAGTGTTAATGTCAGTCTTTTTTTAGGTGCTTTATCTTCCACTATTCCTTTCTGATCACAATTTGTGTATGTCACACACATACCCATGCTTGACACAAGCAGCTCCTGAATCTTACAAGGATTTAAGAAAGGTCAATTTTTTTACCTGCGTTACCTCATAATTTACCAAATGTATTAGTATTTTAGTTATTAGTACAAGATTGTCACTAAAAGTCCTCATCTGCAGCCTTGAGAGTCTTAGCTCACTGGGAGAAGTACAAGAGTCTTGTCCTTGTCTTTGCTATTGCTGTACTGTGGGGATTTTCTAAAATTATTGTTTAGTTTACAAATTCACATTTGGAAAGTCAGCATTAAGGCCACATCTAAGAATAAAGAAATACTGAATCAATCTTTATTTATTAAAAGATTTTGAAAGTTTGTCTAATGAAAAGCAATTAGTAAGTGTCAGCAGTTGCATGGGGATTATCTATAGCCCTAGAAGCACACATTTAAGAAGCTGTGGTAAAGTTCATTTGCTGATCTCAATTGCTAGGATGTATTTCAAAAGAATTAACTTTGCATGGTCCATGTGTGTGTGTTCACATTTTAACAGGATGTCAGTTTTCATCTGTCCCCTACCTCAGAGCTGCTGTGGTCAAATGCTGCATGTCTTGTGTTGCTCCTTGAAACACCACCTTCCTTTCTCAGGTTTGAGAGTGTGAAGTTGTAGTATTTCTAGCTAAATGCCTGCTGAGCTGGAATATCACAAACCATCAGTTACTGTGATTTCAATAAATACAGAGCATTACTATGTTGGGGGAAGGAAAAATGTGGAAGTAGTTTTCTATGGCACACAACGAAGTCATTTTCTAAACTATTCTCAGAGGTGTTTTCAGCTGTAAAGGTTGTATTCAGGTGGATATTTTCTCTTTTCATAAGAGTCATAAAGGTGGAGGAGGAATTAAGGTTCTGCACTCTTATGTTGCAGTGTCCTTGGGTCAGCTGTCTGATTTCTGCACATTGACTTAGTTTAGGGAAGTCAAATATCCATCAGAAAATCCTAATGCCTGTTTCACTCAAGGCTTTTTTGAAGTTTAAATGGTTAAATGCTACATGAGAGCCTTGTTGGAATCCCTTTCAGAAAAAATGGTGTTAGATGCCAGGACCAGACACACTTCAGCTGCAAACTTGAGTACAGTAACAGCTCAAGTACAGGTTAAATGCTCTTTGTATGTGACATTTTAGGTACATATCTTTCTTAAAATATTTTAAAGCTACTCTAATTGTTCCCATATTTATAGAAAGAACAATATTCTACATCATTGCACAGTAAGCTGTTTATATGCATGCTTTCTCCAGGGAAAACTACTGTAATTAGAGTAGTGATTTAATTAATGTATAAAGTGAGTGGGAGCTACTGGAGTGGGAAGTTGAGGATGAGGTTGGGTTGGAGGCTAAGTAGGTCTGTGGTCTTCACCAGCCCTGGAAGTGACTGTACACACCCTGTCATCTCTTAATAAGTTTTTTCTGTTCAGTTGTAGTCCCTAATGCAGCCACCAACAGATGTGGTGCAGAGGAGCCAAGTCTCCTTCACTGGTCAGTGGTATTTGCATTCCTGACCTCTCCTTTTACACCTCTGATTTCCCTCAGAGTCAGCCAGCAAAGATCCACACCTCTGGAATACGGTGAAAGTAATCTGCCACACAAAGTATAAAGATCAGCAGGTCTAAGCTGAGACAGTGTTTCCTTAGTGCAGAGGTGTTACAGCTTGTTTTAAGGCATGGATGGAAGCTTGGGATTTATCATGATCCTTTTATATCTGGTTATTGTTCTCCTTTGTAAAATATAATAAAAAAGTGGTCCTATGCTGCTGTTTGAGACATGAAGCCCGTTGCTACATTAGGACCTTTGATATCCATTTTAGATTAAATTCTTGTATAGTATTACTGCCTTCTTTTAGGGAATGTGTCTGGGATATATTTTTTTTTCTTTCCTTGTGCTTCTGTGTGTTTTTCCCAAATGTACAACTTTGGCTTAATTTCTTTTCTGTAGCTTTTAGTTGTGGACATGCTCACAAAAGTCCTTGTGGATGTTTTAATTCTTTTGTGTTTACTCCTCACTTAAAAACTGTGTATATAATATCCTAAAATAGGTCTGGTTGTAGTATTTTGAAGGGAATTGCCTTGAAAAATTAAAAATCTCTGTAATACCCCATGGTATGGTACTACTGAAAAATGTATTTGGACCTACTAATGGATATGTAGTAGTTCTTTTTGGTAGCCTGTATCATCTGTAAAAATAGCAATTTAAAACTAATTTTGTAATGAATTCTTTGTAAGATGTTTAAAGCTCCAGAAGATAAATATTTTCCTTGTAGGCCAGACCAATCTTCTGAACCCACATTTTGGGTCGTTATAAGGAAACATATTGAAAGTGGGAGTGAGGGTCCTCCACTTAGCTCAGTTGAACTATCTTGCTCTAACTCTGTGGAATACTCAAATAACTGTCCTGAATGCAGCCTTCAGTGGGTTTTCAGAAGTCACAGGCCTGGTGACCTGTGGAAATATTTCATGTTATGTTGTTTCTTGTGGACAAAGAAACAGCAAATTCCCAATGTTACCCCCCTCCTAAGAAGGTATAATTCTGAACTTTCTCTTCCACGACTCTCCAACTTTTGACAGGAATTATTAGAATTTGTGTGTTGTGGTTTGTTAAAAAAATGTAAATTTCTGTTCAGAATTGTTTGTCAGTCTCTCAGAAAATTAGAAGTAATTAAATAGAAAGTTCTACAGATTTGTGCCATTTCTGTACCCTCTCATCTCAAGATGGTGTGAGAAGCAGACAATTGTAATAACTTGCTGCTACTCCTTTCCAGCTAATTTGATCTTGTTCCTTAATTCTGACAGATTGTTTTTAATTTTCCCATCTGTTCCATAAAAATCTCAAGTGATTGACTCCTAGGAAAAAATAATGTCTAATAGCTGAGCCATTTTTAATGAGTTCGTATGAGTTATTTAATGAGACGTGCTGAAGAAGGCAAGCCAAAGGGAAGATTGGGCCTGGGGTGGTGGATGTAAAGAAAGGTAAAGGGCAACCATCTGCTTCAGGAAGCTTCCACTCTTCACCAGCAGCTCTAGGCTGCTGCTCTCTCCAGTTTCAGGCAGTGCCTGTGGACAAAACAGAGTAGGTTCAGTAGCAGTAATTCCTTTTCCCCTTTTATTTAGAGTAGTGTCTAACCTCAGACAGTACTGCTTTGGGGAGAGGAACAGTCATAAGAAGGAAAAAGAAATCAAAAGAATAAAAGAATAATATTTAAGTAACCTTAAAAATATTATGGTCTGTGGTTTAACTTCATTTCTTCCAGCAATCTACACAAACTCCCAGATATTCCAGAAAGAACCTTAGTGCCAGTAAACAGAGTGAATGTTCTCCTCCAGCCTTTCTGTAGGTTAAAAACTTTGCTTTTAAAATTTCCTGCAAATGGCATCTCCTGGGGCAGGAAGCCATCAATATGCAGTACAGGTCTTTGAGAATAGCAAGCATGAATATAAATACTAACATCTGGACTGCTCCCTTCTGTTTTGGTTTTTATATATTATTATAATAAACATTAACATTATTTTTAATAATCATCAGATAGCATTTTCTTTGGCAGCTTGAGACTTCATTATTAAATCAAATAGTGAAAATAAATATGCAGCTCTTTTACAAGGAAAGTTGAAAGTTTGACTCAACCCTGCAAATATGCCATTGTGAGTCTAATCTATTGTAGAATTCATAGAATAATGAATTAACGTCTCGATTGCATACAGTGAGGCAGAACAAATGAGAGAATGCTGCCATGGTAATGAGCAAAATATACACTTCAGGTGGCAGTGGGCTACCAACTGAGGAGAAAAGCTTTTGTCTGCATTTTGTTACACTAGTAAAACCTGAGAGTGTTAGGCAAGCAGAGAACATCAGTACTCTACACATCCAGAGCATGTCCAAATACTCAGCCTGTCAGGTGCCCCCATGATACGTATTGCCGGCAACCAAAGAACCATTGAATGTAGCAGTTGAAGCTACTGGTTCAAATTTGTACAAAATTGGACTTGGATGGTGTCTGTTTTGAAACACCATCAGCAAGTAGTTGATGAGTTCAGCAAGTAGCTACAGATGGGAGATACTCTGTGATTATACAGAAGTCACTGGCTCTGAATGAGACTAGACTGTGCCTGAAGTTTTGACTATCCTAATTTGAGACTGATATAAGAGGAAAAAATGTTTTTATTTGTAAGGATTTTTTGCTATCTAGTACCAGTGTTCTTGGACTGGAAGAGGAGGTGGTGGTGGTGTTCCTGTTGGGAAGAAGGAATTGATTGGTGCTTATTTTGCATGCCAGCAGACAAAAGGGACTTAATTTTGAGCAAAATTGTCATGGGCTTTGGGAACATGACCCATTATCTATCCTTCTAGATGGACTTTGGACAGGGACTTCGTTGTGTTGCAGCTTTACTAATAAATCTTACATGTACTTATGTAATTGAAATTAAATTCACAAGATGTAAGTTTATAGATCTGCATTAATGCTTCATAAAGCATTGATCTTTTGTTTTTTTTATCTTCCTCCTCAGTGTGTCAATCCTGATCTTTAATACTTCTCGGCAGTGCTTTGTTGTGGTGAAGCAGTTCCGCCCAGGTAATCCTCTTTTTTAGATTTACTTTTGCTCTCTAGTGAAGCAAGCTTTTAAGGGTTTAGCAGTTAAAAGTTGGTACATCTGTGGTGATAAAATCTTCGTTCTATATTCTGTTTCTTTGTATGATGGCCCATCCTTTTCAGTCAGTCAGAATTTCTAACCAGGGAAATTTCCATTACAGATGAAATGAATGATTAGGGTAGTCATACATTCTGCTTTTGGGCTAGTTATTGGCCTCTTTTATATAAAAATAAAAACAGCTCTACAATGATTGTGCAAGAAATTGCTTTAATTTGAAGTTCCTTTTTGACCTACTTGTACAGAAGCACAGTATTTTCCTTTTTGTTTTGTTTTGTCTTAAGTATTCTTTTTATTTGTACTGTCTTATTGTGCATTGTATGGTTGGGAATTTAAAATGAGGGAGATTCAGGACTGTATGCTTTTTCATCAGTATGTGGACAGCTTCATTTTACCAGTTATTATGAATTTAGGTTAACATACATTATTTTCTGTGTTTTTGTATCCTTTATTTTAACTCAAAGCAATATTTACTTTCTGGAAGTTAAAAACGAAATGCGTATTTGCTGCATGTTAATTAAAAGAAATGACAAGGTGTTTCCTGA
>VZTT01001989.1:23335-86078 GCA_013400855.1 Buphagus erythrorhynchus
TGAGCAGCAGCACATTCATTGCATTATCTCTATGCAAGTGTCAAATCAGCCTCAAAAGACTGCACTGTTTCTGGAGTTAAGCCATTCCAGAGGCTGGAGCTGCTCAGACACCTGGCCTTAGGCACAGTGGTCAGTCAGATACCCCACAGCAGTTCAGTGGTCACAACTGCCATTACTCACGTCCCTATATTTATAATTATATCTCCATTCCATGGTTATTGTCTGCCCTGGTGCCTGTTCCACAAAGTAAAGACAAAGGCTGAGGCTTTTCTCATTGCCAGATGCTACCAGGGTCCCACCAGGAAGGTGATCACTCGTTGCTGTGAGTGAACAGCTGCCACTCACTCTCCAGGCACATCCCCTGCACGTGTGCTGGTGCCATGTGTGCTCCCCTTACCCTAGGCTGTGCTGGCAGGAGCAGCTTTTCCCACTCATGTCTGTGCTGCTTGTAAAGGCACTCATCCCTCCCTGCCCATTCCCACCCCATTTTGTTTGGCAGCAGCAGCAGCCCTTTGCAGCCACAGCAGAATGGCTGCAGACAGGAGGTTCTGAGGATCAGAGAGCTGAAGGAGTTCATGCTGACTTGAGGGTGGCAGAAGCACACAACCAGTGAGGCAGTGTGCTCTGGGCTTAGATCATCTTGAATGATCATGAAATCACACATTTGGGAGGAGCAGAGAGAAGAAAGATAAACATGTATCTCTGTATATGTTCCTCACACATGACTAATTTGCAAATGTATTGGTCAATGCTTATTTTGGTAGGCAATTAACCACACATTTTCAAATATAATAAAATGATATGTTGCTAGGGTTGGGACCTATGAACATGTACTCTGGTTTATTCACTGTAACTATAATGACCTTTCAATGCATTGTGATGTTTGTTTTTCCACTGACTTAAGCAGTATCAAAGATTTGAATCATAAGCCATGTTCCATTTCAAGAGGTATGAAACACCAGTGCAGTCAGAAGTTTAGAGAGGAGCCAGCACCTTCCCAGACAGCCAAACTCCACTGGCTCCTTGGTCCCTACTGTTGTTTTCTTCTGTTTAGGGATAGCAGACAAGTCCCTGTATGTGTCACCTACAAAGGCTGCTTTTAATAATAGCAGCAATCTTCTTTGCTCCGTTTGGTTGAACCATCTATCCTTTGTCCCATGTTACAGAAAGGAAGGTGAGAACATCAATTCTACTGCAGTTTCTACTCTGAGTGGACACTTTCTTACAGCTGAGTGGCTCCAGGGTAATTAGTCCAGATGTGGATTCCATCACTTCCTTGGGAAGCCTTTTCCAAAGCCTGACAACCCTTTCTGTTGTCATGCTTCCTGAAGTGCAAGCAGAAGCCCTCCTGGCACAGGTTGGTTCCTCACCATGCTGCTGCTCATGGCCATGTCCATTTGGCCATGGAGGAGACTGCCCAGCAATGGTGCAGTGGTTGTTCCTGGCCAAGGAAGCATCAGAGGACAAGGGGACAATGGACATGGGACAAGTGAGTGGGTGACTGTGCCAGGGCTTCTGGATTCTGCTTTCCAAACCCTTTGTGGATTTGCAATAAGATGACAAGCTGTGGTGAGGAAGAGGAGGGTCACAGGTTTCCCTCTTGAAGAGTGTGCCTTAGCCAGTAGGTCACACACTGCTTTTCCATCTAGTTCTTTATCACCCAGTGCATCACTTGTGCAGTCAGTTTTGCACCTTCAAGAGAGTTATGGGAGATTCTCTGTTCCCTGTTACTAGCAGGCAGCTTGGCTTTCTAGGCTTTGCTTATCTGTGAGAGATAAATTGAGTTTGAACCTTTGCAAGCCAGGTGATATTAAATTCATAATCAGACTCCTTGGTGAATGCTCTAATATTTGGGCTCCTACAGAAGTGGCTGGTACTGCTTCTTTTCTTCCTTATCTACAGAGAAAAACTGTTCCTGGGCTTGAAGTGTGGGCAAATCACAGGACTTTGCTCTGAAGAGGACTGCTGGATTAGGTCCTTCTGGAAATGTAGGTTTTGATCTACATGGAGCCTGGTTGTGCTGAGGGAGAAGGAGAATGGCAGGTGCCTGATGAAATGACAGGATGAGTTTCAGGGGTACAGAAGACTTTTAACACTCTTAAGTCACAGTTCCATATTTCTGTACCCCACACTCTTACCTACATCCTGTGTTAGTGCCCAAAGCCTTTAATGGGATGCATGTGTTGTTCCTTTTTTAATTATCTGATATGGGTATGTCAGTACTAAAAAAGAAATAAAACTTTCAGAGGATTTGGCTCGTCTCAGAGAAATCTTGGATGTAGTTGTCATTTATGATAATTTTCCTAGCTTTTAGAAGTTTTTGGAATAATGACAATAGACACCCTTCAAGGAGCTGTCCCTTAGAGCTGGCAGGCAATATTTTTTTTTCTGGCTTCATGCTTTAAAAAGAAAACTGAGCTCTAAGTCATGTCTCTCAAGTAAGAAATGGAAACTCCAATCTGTACCTGTTTGAATCTCAAAGACCTGGATATACCTAAGACCAGCAGCTTTGAAAGGTTTAACTCCTGGAGAAAGATTAGATTTTGGATATTGGATTGATCTAGACATCACCCTTTCAAGTGCAGATCTTGCTATTCTACACTTCTGAGGTGTCAAAACAAGAACTGCAGAAAGAGCCCAGGCACAAATTTCTGAGGTGTAGACTCTGCCTCCGAGACCAAGTGCTTAAGAAGTCACTGTGGTACTTCACTGTTACGCAACAACATTTCTCTAGAGACCTTTTTTTAAGAAATACCAAGCTACAGTACCTGAAAGGACAAAAAGTTGCCTATTAAACCTGAGTTCTTATATATCAATTCTGCAAGATTTAGAATGGGAAATAAAAGAGAAACTAATTTGAAAACCATGTTATGTTTATGTGAAATATGCATGTAAAATATTTTAATAGAATAAAAATAGGTTCAAAGTTTAAAATAGTTTTATTCAGAGTAGTTTATAACACTCTCTTGGAAACCTTTCATGAAAAGCAAGGGGATAGACGTAAGGAAACTTCAAGGAAAACTCAAGTGAAATTATATTAAAGTTACAATGATCTGGAGTTGTCTGTCAGTAGGGATTCTTTGTGTGTTGACATCCAGTCCTGCATTTCTCACTCTGGCAAAACTTCTGTTGACATCAGTGAGAGGTTTTGCTTAAATAAGGACTAAAATCTGACATTTGCACTTTCTTTAGGAGTGCATTACAGTGGCAGCTGTTTGTAGATTAGTTCAAGAAGTCTTTTTCAGACTCCACACAGGAATTTGTGCAAGGAACTGTATGTTCAAAAGAGGATTTTTTTTCAAACAAACATACATGCTTTTCATACCCTTTCTAAATAACAGCTGAGTTGACAGGCTGAAAGACTCATCATTGGTTGCACATGGTACTTTATGTGCAACCCAGCTTTCCTGCAAGATAACTGCATAGTTTAAATTAAATCCCAATATCCGCATTGCCCAAAAAATGAAAGCTGTATGGTGCTTCTGGCACTTAGATTTCTTGGATGAACTAGCTTCCTTTTTTCAATTTTTATTTATTTTAAGGTGTGTATGAATTCATTTCAGATGATGTAAGTACAAATAAGAGTTTAAAGAATAATTTTACGGACATGGCAAGGGAACCTTTGTTCTTTAAAATTCCAGTTTTGTGTGTCATTATTTTAACAGATAACACAGCTGAATTCCTTGTTACTCTCAAGTACTTTCATGGTTGTTAATTTCCAGGCAAAATGTGTCTATCACCTTTTTTTATAGTTAATATGAAGAGACTAACAACATAACCCTTGTTCCTTTTTCTTTTTTCTTTTGGGGTTTTCTTAAGCTGTTTACATGTGTGAAGTAGAAAGGCATCATCCTCAAGTCTTTCAGAATCAGGACAAGGAGAGCTT
Organism: Buphagus erythrorhynchus; assembly: GCA_013400855.1. Taxonomy (NCBI): domain Eukaryota; kingdom Metazoa; phylum Chordata; class Aves; order Passeriformes; family Sturnidae; genus Buphagus; species Buphagus erythrorhynchus. Next base: position 27,222 of record VZTT01001989.1, read on the forward strand.
TCCTTCCCTGGAGAATCCCTTACCTGCTGTGGTTGGAGTGACCTATGAACTCTGTGCTGGCATTGTGGACAAGCCAGGCCTTTCTTTAGAAGAAATTGCTTGTGAGGAGGTTTTGGAAGAGTGTGGCTATCGTGTGTCCATTGCAGACCTCAGGAGGATCACCTCTTACAGGTAAATAGCAGCAAGTTACAGCACTTCGATTTTGTTGTTTCACACATTGCTGAAGTGCCCTGAATGTTCCCTCTTGCCTTGTTTAAGCAGTGTTTTGGAGGAACGTGGACATCTGAAGGTACAGGAAAGGTGTAATTTTTAGCAAGTGAGAGGACTATTTATAGAAATGTAAGGAATTAGAAATGTAAGGAATTATAAATATATAATCAATATGATAATTATGGGATTGAGTTCCCAGGAAGAATCATACTATTTGACTTATTCCAAAGACGGTTAGAACAGGGAAAAGTTGCATTGGGCTCTTCAGAGCAGTTTGTTACAGCACTAGGAAACAGCCTATCTTTACTCTACTGTGTGTTTTCCATCTCTGATTCTTATTATTCAGATTAACAATAGAAACTGCCCAAGATGCTCTCTGATTAACCTTTAACATGATTTTGCAGAAGCATGAGAACCTGTGGCATTAGATCTCTTCATAATATTTGGTCTGTAATTAAAACTTCTTGAATTGGACAATAATTATTGTTATATATGAAGATTTTGCTGATTTGACTGTGAAAATTATTACATTGTATTTTTGCAGGGTTTCAAATAGTTATAGAAATAATTTTTAATATGTTTTAAAACATTTATTAGGGGTAAAGGAAAAAATTAATATGTAAGTGGAAAAATACAAAATGTGAGTTGTTGGTGCAATAAAAACCCTCAAGAGAAACTTTGCACACAGCTTTAATCCTATTATATCTCATTCCCAGCTTTTAGTATTGTTATCCAAAATGTATGTATGTTTGTATTTTACAGAGAAAGCAGCAGGTTTTTTAGTTTCTTTATTTTACTTGACATCTCCATTGAACTAGGCACTGTCATTGGTTTTTAATTTGGGAATTGAATACAAATCCACAGCTGTCAATCCTGGCAAATGTTATTTCCTGCTGGATTAACAAGCAGTGCTTCTGTTGAGGGGAGGGGGTGAATCACAGGAGCTGTCTTTTACAACTCATTGAAACCAGATTAAGGGTTTGCTCTACTGAAAGAAAAAGTGTCTTCCAGATTTATGAGCAAAAGCTGTCTATAGAATTTCATAGGTTGGGTGACACTGACAGGCTGCTGCATGCAGATATATACATATGTATACGTACGTATGTATGTGCATACAAATGCAAAAGAGGAAAAGTAGAATACAATTCCTGTAGAAGGTTGTAGATTTTGTGTAGAAGTTTGACTCATTATTAATGATTTATATCTGCCTAAAACTCTCGATTTTGGTGTTGATAAATGTCTTTTTATGTTACAGTTGGTTGTTCGTTCAGTTGGGTTTTTTTTGGTTTTTTTTTTTTTTAATTGCACTGACTTGTGACGAGTGTAGACAATTGGGGTTTTCTTTGTTGAGAGGCAAAGAGCTCATAATCCTCCATTGTCCATGTGGACACAGCTTTCTGCCCATGGAGATCCATGCTGAAGTCAGAAGGGCCTGTAAAATTTTTACATTTATAAATTAATATGAAAGGTTGAACCTCAAAGATGATATTTAAAAGGTTTTTTTTTTGTTTGATTTCCCATGCTCTATTATTAGTATTTTGTTCTAAATGTTTTGGTATTCCTATTAGGAGTGTCCTGTTTTGCTCCAGCCAAGGACTGGCATATCTTTCTGATCCTTGAGGATTTGATGCAAGGATAGGAAGTAATCAGTTCATTTATGGTTTCCTAAGGACATTTTTTCTGTAATGGCTATACTACATATAAGATTTCGTGGGCTTTTTCCAAGTGTAGCAGGTTTTTCCAATGGCTTATGCTGCTGTTTCATGCTGTGACTGTCAGTACAAAGCTCAGGCATAAAGCATTGCATTAATGCAAATGCATGCCATTACAATTGCAATGCATCCTGCACTTCTACTCTTATCTCCCATCCCAGCAATCTCTGTAATAGTTGCTCTGCATTACTTATTGATCCAGTGCCTCAGGTCAGAGTTTTGGGGGACTCTTTCTAGATGCTCCTCTTCCCAAGATCAGCCTCAGCTGGACTGGCACCAGTTGTGACAAATGTATGTCTGTGCTTTCTCTCAAATCTGATCATTCTGTGGCCTCTCTTGGAGGGTTTTGACTTTCTCTCTGAAGTATCTTATCTGTCTATACCACAAGCAGTTTTTCCCACATGTCTTGCCAAAATTTCCCTTTCTTTACTTCAAGACTGACACTTACCACTCTGTCCCCAGTGGACATGAAGTACTTCTGCACCTTCCACCTATTTGTTAAAGCATGTTCCCTTTATTTTATTTTTTCCTGTGCAAAACTATTTTAGTTGATTTAGTCTTTCTCTTCAGATCATGTTTTTTATATATCTGATCATTCCTTCTGCTGTCCTCTGCCTTCTCTCCATCTGGTCTGCATATTTCTTAAAAACTTAGTGCCCTCAGTGAAGCACAGTACTTTAGTGGGGGCTTTCCTGGATGGAGTGGAAGCATTACTTCCTCTAATCTTACAGATCATTCTTTATACACTGGAGTTTGTTGTTTGTCTTTTCTGCAGAGACATTACATTATTGATACAATTTATCTTCCACAATGCCTCCTCTATCTCAAAGCTAGGAGTTGAACCTGATGATCCTTGTGGGTCCCTTCCAACTCAGAGTATTCCATGATTTTGCATTGTCATTCACCTCCTGTCTGTGTTCTGTGTCATCACAGCCTTTGATCTGAAAGCAGGGAGTTGTATTCCTAATGACATCCCTTTCTGGAATCACGGTAATGAGAAGGAAATTGCCTGCCTGGAATAAAAACAGGAGTTGAGCTAGACCTGATAGAAGGGCATGAAAAGCCAAAGACATATCAAATGTAAAGGGAGAAATGGTTTTGGCTGGGGAGGTCAATACAGTTCTGTGGCTAATGGATTAAGAAAGATGGAGCATGGACAATCCATAGGGAGAACTTAGACTGTGGGGGAAAATTGAATACGAAAAGCTTGAGTGGAAGAAGAAAAAGAAGAGATGAAGGAACAATTCAGGGAAAAATCATAGGCTGGGAACTAAATGGACCTGGGGAACGTACGTTCATTGTGGTGGAGAAGAATTCTCTGTAAGGAAATGAAGAAAGTATTTAGACTGTATTCAACTTTGCTCTGTTTTCAAGCAGTGGGAACTGTATAGGTTAGAGGTGATCTGAAAATTGCAGGGATTTTTCTCATTTCTTATCAGGGCCTGTAGCAGTGGTTTTGTGGTTGTTGTTTTTTTTTTGTTTAGTGCTTCTCAGCTAACCTGGAAAGTGTGACCTCAGTACTGCCACAGGTAATTCATACACATGCAGGTAACCCACTGGACCCCCGTATTAAGTTCTGTCAAAGCTCCAGTGACTTACTGCTCATCACATAGAAGTCAAACACTGAATTAAGCAGATCTCAGACTTAATTACCTTGAATGATCCACAGAGGAGCTGTGGAGTCAATGAGGAGTCAGGAAAGAAGCCAGGAGTTGGGGAATTTACGCCATTTGAGTAAGAGTCTTTGGAACAAATTGTTCCAGCAGCAGGAGGACAGTATGGTGTGGGTGAGTGAAGGAGGCTGGGTTGGGGGCAGATAACAAGAAACACAAACATATTTAGAGGAACTTAACTGGAGGAGGACAGAGGAATCACACTTTGAAAATCAGAAATATCTGTTCCTATTATAGAAAAATGCCAGACAGGAGGTGAATTGAAATGCAGATGGTTCATGTTGCTGTGTAGACAGAGGAGGGATCATTCTGAAAAGAATCTGTATTGTTTGCAGCCTGTGTGGTGAGTTCACTGCACAAGTTTCTACTTTTGTGCTTGGCATTCAGTAACTTCATTTCGGTATTGCAAAAAGGTTGGTTTAAATTATGGCAGCAGCTAATTCACTTTTGGAGACTTCCAGGAAGTTTTGGTGGCTGCTAGTGTCTTGAGTTCTTGTAAGTTGTATGTGTGGCATCAGTCAAAAAATAGCATAGGTGGTTGATATGAGGGGGGCAAAGGAATTACCTGGTTCAATAATAAAAAAACAAAATTAAGCTAATCCTATGGTAGTATAATTATAAACTGAGGGTTTATAAAGGTTGATGGTTGCAGTTAAATTCAACATTTTTAAAAGCTCTAAAAATAATCTGTGAGCTTCCCTTAATGCTTGGGGTTTTTTTCACAAATGCAAAAATTTTTAAGGTAACGTCTTACCTTGGACTTATTCATATACCACATGTAAAAATTTTTCTATCTGTCATGGTATCCCAGCAGTTTTCTGATTGAATCTCGTGTGCTGAAATTCAGCTGTGAGTTAGTTTCTTAGGTTGAAGTACTTCCAGCTATCTGCCTTGAGACTTGTTTCCTTACAAGACAAGGGCAGGTAAATAAGTTGTTGTTGTTTTTGTTGTTGGCATTGATGTTATTGTTGCTATTGCAAAGTATTTTCTTTTAATTCTTGAAAATGTTGGTTGTCTTGAAGAATATTTATAAAATTAACTGGACTTCAATAACACCTCAGAACATCAAGGTAGAGTTGAACTAGAGCTTCTGGTTCAACTTCCTTTTCCCTTCATTACATCTTTATTTTCTCCCAGAGGCTGTAAAAAAACTCTTGGCCTGACCTGGTTACAATAGGAGCTGTAGGTTCTCAGCCCCACTGCAAAGCAATCACATGGATTCATTTAAAGGACTGACTATATTAAAATAGGTACTTACTTTAATCTTCCTAAATTTATTTTTTTTTTTCCCAAAGTGTACAAGAAGAGCACTCAGAGAATTAATATTGGATGTTCCAATTACTCTGCCATGGCTTTTAGCCTCTGTGCAATGAGGTAAAAATGGTTTGTATTCACAGGTTTTTATGTAAAAGGAATAATAGCCCTGAAAATGTTGGAGTGCATTATAATTAGAAAGATCACCTGCTAGTACACCTGTTGGGTGATGGCATAATGTAATATAATTTTATGTTAATTACTTCTGTGCTTTTTTCCCTGCACCTGCCACTTATAATGTCAGAAGTGTACAAAGGTCCTAAGAAGTGACAATGGGAGCTGCATGTCACTGATCATCAGTTTACATGTTGTATGCCTAACTGGATCTTGATTTAAGCATAAATAACAGAGATTTGTGTCACATTTATTTGTAAACATGAATTATGTATTCACTCTATTCCCAAGTTCTGCATCCAGATGGCTTATGTCTTATAAAAGGATATATTGCTTTCAGGAATTTGCACATTAACTATGTAAGATTAGAACAAAAAAAAAAAAAAATATATATTTCTGTGTTGATAGGAATGTTGATTGTTTATAGATTTTGTACTTTTTTAATATTAGCACATTACAAGAAATTTAGCTTTTAATTGCTGTCCATCAGAAATCTGAACTAAAGTAATGAGTCTTCACAAGGATAAGTCAATTTATGTGTTCCCCATGTTGCAGCAGAGGAGTCGGGTATAAAATCCTGTTTATATTCTCATACATGCCTGGTTCTTCAAATTAAAAATATAATATTTACAAACATGATACTTATGAATGAGATAATTGGTTGTCATAGGCGAGCACCCAGACATGAGAAAAAGGCAAAGCAATTCTGAAACAGGAGCTTTGAATTTTGGCCCTGATTACCAATGTATTTGTGTGTGGACATGTACACGTGTGTGCACGCTCATTGTGAAGAAAAAACTCACTGACTGTTGGCAAACCTAATCCCACTTGTGGCTTCAGACACTACTAAGCCTTTTTTTAAGCCATAAGATACTGTTTCCCACTTCTGATAAAATTGCATGTACTGTATCTTTATGTTCATGAACTTAGGACGAGTGAAAAGTCCCATTTTGTGAGCTCCATTTCACGCGCCATGTATTTCCTCATGCACTTGATAAAAAGGAAGAGTTAAACAAAGGCTTTGTGGTAGCTGCTATTGCCGTGTTTCAAAAACAGATTGGAGGGACAATCTGCCTCCTGTGTTTCCCCTGGTCTGAGGAGGAAGTAGATGGAAATACTGTAATTACAGCCTCCTGCTGCCAGCCAGTCCCACCCCCGGGCAGGAGGTGAGGAGTGCTTCACAGTCATTCTGCAGAAGCTCCTTCTCTGCTGTGGCATTGCCTAAAGGTGTGTTGCCCAGCGCTTTAAAAGCTATAGCATGATTTAATCTCACTGTTTGGGTGTTTTATTCAAAAATGAAATATGGGAAGGCAGCATACAATCTTGTTTTGATGTGTTAAACTTATGTATAAGTTACTATTGTGATGAAAACCATACAACTTTGGTATCCTTACTTTGACATGCTTACATTCCTAAACTTGCTGTTGTCAAAGGTAATGGAGGTTTCTAACTGTCTGAAGCAATGCAGAAAGTTTAGTGCTAATAGAGTTTTGAGGTTTAAAATCTCTCTGTTGAAATTACAGGGCTTGTGAGCTTAAGCCCTAATGACTTGCCAAGGAGTATTTGTCAGCCCTGTAGCTGTTAACTGGAACGACCATAGGAGGAAACATATCCTCACGATAAAGAGGCGAGGAAAACCGAGCTGTGTTTTGTGTAGATCGTTTGCTTTTGTCCCACAGTGGCAAATAAGTCAAGCCCCGTGCAGACACACCAGAATACAGCTGGAACAGTCAGCTGAGGTCAAGCCAGGCTTAGTAGGTCTGGGTCAGTGTGAGCCATGACATGCTGGGTTTGGGCAGCACAGTGCTAAACCCTGGACTGACACCAAAGCCTCAAGTCTCACCGTGGGCTGGTGCTGTGTTCAGACCTGCTCGCCCTCCCCCAGCCAAGCCTCTCTTGTCCCAGGAAGGCATCTTTATCAGGAAGGTGGCTTTGTGGCTTTCCCAGGCTGAAACTCATCACTTGCAGTTCGGGTGTGCTGACCCCTGTGATTTCCACAGATGCAAAGCTAATGAATATAGCTGTAATCTGTTAATAGGTGACTCATTTCAGACCATGGCAAAAGTGTTTTATTTGTAGTGGGAAATACTGGGGTAAGGAAAAGCATATGTCACAGGTGTGGGATAGAAGAAAACGGTTGCAGAAAGAGGAGTATAAATAAGATTAAAGGCACATCAGAATTCCTTAAACAGCATACTCAGAAAGTGCAGGTAATTGTGCAAAAGCCAAGGAAATTCCTAGTGACAGATAAACCTGAAAGCACACTGCAAACATTTTCTGTAGCCTATTCACCAGTCAGACCCACCTTCTCCCTCTCTGCTGTCTGCCTCCTCTGCCTCACTGCCCTAAATTGCTGAAATGTACAATGTTTTGCAAGGTTATATGGAAAAACACTTTATTACTTCAACCAGAAAAGCTTCAAAGCAACAATGATTTCTATAAAAGCCAAAGGTACTAAGACAGACAAAATGTGAATAGCATTGATTTTTGTGCAATTTTCTAAGGACAAGCAGGATACATTAGCAGTCTGGAAATGTCGTGGAAGACAGCAGTAAGCAGCACTGGAGAATATTTAATTTATTAAAGGGTAGTCCATGTGGATCTATGCAAAAATGATCAACTGGCAAGCCAGAACATTTAGAGAATTAAATATCAAGTGAAAAAAGGTAAGATATGTGCCTCTCTTAAGAATTAAAGTATATTTCTATATCTTTCAACTTCTTTCTGAAACCATTGAAATGGTCTTTTAGAATCAGAGATTAATGGAATATTCTGAGTTGGAAGGGACCCACAAGGATCATCGAGTACAACTCCTGACCCTGCACAGGGCACTCCAAGGGTGACACCCTGTGCCTGAGAGCATTGTACAAAGGCTTCTTGAGTTCTGTCAGGCTTGGGGCTGTGACCACTGCCCTGGGGAGCCTGTTCTAGAGCCCAAACACCCTCTAGGTGAAGAACCTTTTCTAATATCCAGCCTAAACCTCTCCTGTCTCAGCTTCATGCTGTTTCCTCGGGTCCTGTCGCTGGCCACAGGAGTGTAGAGATGACTGTCCCTCTGCTGCACCTCGTGAGGATGTTGAGGACCCCAGTGAAATCTCCCCTCAGTCTCCTCCAGGCTGAACAGACCAAGTGCCCTCAGCTGCTCCTTATAAGGATTCCCCACCAGACCATTTACTATCCTGGTGGCCTCCTCTGAATGCTCTCTAGTAGCTGAACATCTTCTTAATATTGTGGCACCAAAAACAGCCCTCAGGACTCGAGGTGAGGGACAATCCCCTCCCATGCCCAGCTGCCAATGCTGTGCCTGATGCCCCCCAGGACAGGGATGTCCCTCCTGGCTGCCACATCATGGCTGACTCATGTTCAGCTTGCTGTCAACCAGGACTTCCCTTTCCATGGTGCTACTCTCCAGCCTCTCATTCCCCAGTCTGTCCATACCTCCAGGGTTGCCCCATCCCCAGTGCAGAATCCACCACTTGCCTTTGTTAAACTTCACATGGTTGGTGATTGCCCATCTCTTAATTTGTTGAGGTCTCTCTGCCCTTGAGGGAGCCAACTGCTCCTCCCAGTTTAGTGTCATCAAATTGGGAGGAACTGTCAAATCTCTTGAGGGAGATTAGACAACAAATTAAAGCAGGGAATATGTTTATATATAACTTCCTGCAACAGTCTGCAAAGCCACCATCTAAATAGTGAAGGGATTCTAGGTAAGCTTAGAAATGTTAGATTTGCTGGTTTGGGGAGGAAGGAGTAGAATAGAATGCAATAAGTATTACTTATTAATAACAGCATTCTTTAAATTTATTTATAGCTCATTTGGAAATTTTTATTACTTTGTAACTAATTTCTTATGGCAAAGTTGCACCAGAGAAGAGTAAATTAGGTAATCAAGTAAGAGAGAATGATCATGTGGGTATGTCCTCCTTTGAATATGTGTTGTTACAAATTTTTTTGTTTCTGTGGTTAATTATATGACAATCAATGTGAAGAAATACCATAACTTTGGGCATCATAACATAGGAAAGACTTTGATGTCCAGGACTTTCATAATTTCAAGTATATTAAGTGTAGTAGCTACTCTTGATATATTTGGTTCATAACAAGAGAGTATCATATGATAAGTACAAAGAAATTACACCATATAGAAATCACCCCCTGCTATTTGAGCTGTGGTGGCAAGAACCTGAGTCTTACAGTGTAGCACCTTGGAAATTGGTTTTCCTTTCCCTTACTTTAGGGAGAAGATGTGTGGAAAGTGAACTGATTTCCACAGCTGTAGCTATTTCATAAGGAAATTGTCACAGGTTCTGTAGAAGGAGATTATGCTGTAAATAATCAAGCCAGAATATTCTTACAGAAGTACTTCTTATATAAATTATCTGGTCTTGTGTATAACCTTTATATGATATCAAGTGGACATGGAAATACTCAGGTTAGGATAATTTTCATTTTCCAGGTGGGGCAACCCAGAGGAAGGTGTAAGACTTGACATTGTAAATAACAGGACATTAAATATATTATACACAGTCCTATGTTTTTCATGGAACCTGTGGCGACCAGCAAACTGCATTCTTTGTCTTGCAAATTTTGCAGTTAAAATGGTTAAAACATGGATCAAAAACTCCAGTCCTAACACTGGAATAAAGTGATGAGCACAGAATGAAAGAGGTCCAATATCAACCTTCAGAGTTGAAAATGCCAAAGATGGTTAAGTTTCTTTTCATAGATGTACAGGAATGATCCTGGAGGGATCTTGTCCAAAGTCACAGAATGCATCAGAAGTAATGTTAGGAAAAGAATTCACTGATTCACTCCATATTCAGTATTTTTTAAAAGTATATATTGATGTAAGAAACCAATTTCAATAGTCACTATTAGAAACCAACTTCAGTAGTCACTATTAATTCCCCAAACAAAATAATTGCCAGTGTTCTTAGAACACTGAGAGACAAATGATTAATTCCTGCTATGGGGTGTGATGTGTGCTGGATTAACTGAAATATTTAGTTGACTAATGTTTGGGTAAATCTGGATATACACTCTAAGATCATAACACTGCTAGAAATCTGAGAATCCTCTGTATGTGTAATAATAGGGAAGCTAATTTTTCATCTTGCCCTAATGCCTCATTCGTAGTTTCAGTGAACTTTGGATCCAGATTTAATGTGAAAAGTCACTTGTAATCATGTGAAATGAAGAAATTGCGATTACAATATGAATATTTTCTTGGAAGGACTAAATGAGTGGATTATGTACTTATCCCTTATTTAATAATACCTAAATTAAATAGTCCTAAGGAAATAGAGGATTAACAAATAAGAAGTTATAATACACAGCAAGCAGTCTAGCTGAAGAAAGACTACATAATCTAAAATATCCTCAACTAAATCCACTGAAGCAAATTTAGCAGGGAGACTGAATTACTTTGGACATGTGCGTGCTTACAGTGGTCCATTTGGGTCAAGGCTAAAGTTCAGGAAGGATAGAGAGCGAGTCTCAGACTGCCTTTCCCTTCTTTACCTATCCAGTCCATAAGTGCAGAACTCCAGCTGTGAATGGACATAATCCTCTTAAGAGTAAAAAATCTAAATATTTGTGTAAAAACAAGCAAACAAATGTAGCACGACAGCACACAGATACACTGGGGAGCTTCTTCCTGTTGTTTGTGCATCTCTTAGTCATCCTGCAGTTCTGCTCTTCCTGAGGTCAGCTGAAAGAACTTCTGCTGACTTCAGTGTGTGTAGAACAACAGTTCACCAATACAAAAATCTTTTTTCTTTTTTTTATTTTCTCCCAAATTCACATATTTCCAAAGAATATATTTGAAGATGGATCTATTTTATATGGAACTGTATTCAAAAGTGTTGGTATTTTTGCATGAAAGTTGCAATCAATTTCTGTTTCAGTCAATTTCTGTCTCAGTCAATTTCTGTCTCAGGTGTTAAGGACCCAGGTTTCCACTTCTAGCTCCTTGCTGCCTTCTTTCTATCTAAAACAGAGTTTCCTCTCTGCTTTTTTCCAGGTCTGGAGTTGGTGTGACGGGTTCTAGGCAGACACTGTTTTATGCAGAAGTAAATGACCAGATGAGAACCAGTGGAGGAGGTGGCCAGCCTGAAGAAGGAGAGCTGATTGAAGTTGTGGAAATACCTTTAGAAGAGTCCATGAAGTTTGCTTATGATGAGACTTTCCCAAAGACAATGGGTGTCATCTTCAGCTTCATGTGGTTCCACAGCAACATAGCACCTAAACTACCCAAAAAGTAAAGCACTATGATTTTAAGAAAAGCTTTTCTGCTGGTGTTGTGCATGCAGAAAGCTGCAAATCTGCCTGCCTCAATCAACTCAACTTCTCACAAGACAAATCTTTCTTTAAATAAATTTGGAAGTGAAATCTGAATTAAAATAATCACACAATTTCCATTATTAGCAAAACACGTACTGGCATCGCTGGGGCCAGGATTTGACTTGGAGAGCCAAATGTTGATTTTTGTGCTAAGGTTAAGTGAATGTGTCCAGTTCTCCTTTTTGACAGCCCTGTTTTGAAGAGCTGCCCAAGCCCTCAGCACAGCTGCCTCAGGAGCCTCTCACCATGTCTGTACGTACTGGCAACTGTGTATTCATTGTCAGTTTTGGTATTTTTTTGAAGAAAGCAGCAACCTTAATAGTCACAGATACCTTAACAATGGTCCTGAGTTCAGCACAGCTTTTAGGGAGCAGCTTTCTCTGTGGTGTGTGGCTCCTGTGCAGAGGAGGCGTTTGCATTTCTGAACATGCAAACCTTTATTTCATAAGCAAACAGGTCTGTAAATCCTTCTGCTATCGTGTCACTTTGACAATGGAGCAGCTGTAAGATTATGTGCTCCTGATTGTTCCCATCACAATGCTGGGCAGCAGTGATGGTGGTGATGGAGGGGTGAAGGATGGGGGCTTCTGCTGGAACACATGCTTCTTTGTTTGCTTTATGGGCAATTCTTGATAAATTATATCAAACTTTGTCCTCTAGAGTGGGACCAGAGAGGCCAAATTCTTTTAATTTGACTATAAGGTGACTAACAAGTAATTTCTCTGAGGTTTTCTGTGGTCTCAATTCCCTTATCACCCAAATGGGAGGAATGGGACTTACCCTTCAGATAACACTTCTTGGAATCTCATGATTGGAAGTGCTTTATTGTGATTTTACCGTGATTTGTGCAGTTTACATGGAAGCCTGTGCAACCTGCACAGACGTACTGAGGAACACAATTTGATTTAATGAAATGGTCTAATTAGAATGTATAGTAGTTGTTCTATCAGCGTAGTTTGGATGTGGACTGTTTGTCATGTGAAACTGTTAAGAGCATGAATGAAAGAGAATCAAGTCTGGCAATTTAATTATGCACTGGGTTATGTTATTCACTGAGTTAATCAACATGCCCACATTATATGTGTCTCTGGGAGTACTGAGGTGCTAAGTGGGTTTAGAAGAGGACTGCAAATATGCCAACTTGAACTTAACAGCTGAAATAAATGTAGCAGAGGTGTCTGATGGTGTCCAGTGGCTGATTTTAAATCACCACATATCTCAATAGGTATATAAATAAAAAAGGTTTTTTTAAAAAAAAGCTTTTAGAACTTCTGCTTGCTGGCTCTCTTCCTGATAGGGGGGAAAGGTCCTTGGAAAGCAACTGAAGAAGGAGCAGCCTCTGTCTGTGGAGTCAGACTTTTCGTGAAAGTTCAGACACAGCTGTGTTGAGCTGGGCCTGGTCCATGGTGAGTCAAGGGCTGAGTTATTGTGAGAAGCAAATAAATTCTGTCTGTCTGATGTATTTACACTGGAAGGTGTTTCAAGGTGGGGTCTCCACTGGTCTGTCTAGTACAGTGTGTCCTGATTGCTGCTGAGGCCTTTATGGACTACTACAGTTCATAGAATAAATAATGCCTTTTATTACAGGCTGTAGTTACCAGTGTTTCTATTTGATGCCATCAAAATTACTGGTCACACAGCAGCCTGTTACCTGGTTAGTGTCAAGCTAATAAATGTGTGGGCATATATGTCAAGAGCCTTTTTTCTGTATAATGCAGAAATTGGGGAAAACAAAATATTTTGGCCTCTCCAAGGTACTGTGACTGTGCCTCTTAACCTACCAGACCTCCCAGGGGCAGTGCCAGGCTTGCCAAAATCTGGCCCCAGCTCCTGCTGCTGGTCAGCAGGAGGCTGTTCCCCACTGCTCACCAGCATGGGGGGGCTTGCAGGAGGTGTCTGCTGGGGCCATGCAGGGTGACACCGAGGAGCCACTGCCACCAGAGCAGCAGCAGAGGCTGCCCAGGGCTGGGGTGAGAGCTGGAGGTCACGGCGTGGGAAGGGGGGACAAGTGGCAGCATGGAGGGGGTGTGGGGAGAGAAGCCACAGGGGTGGCAGGGTGGCATCAGTGCTCTGCTTGCTGCAAGGTGACCTCACCAACACAACCTACAGGCTTCAGAGTGTTTTTAGGCAGCTGAAACTCGTGGATAATGCTGATGGAGGGCAGTGGCGTGAGCTGGACATTCCTTCAGCACTTCTCCATGATGTAGGCTGCCAGACAAGAAGCATTGTCCCCACCTCCCAGTCTGCTCCTCCCTACTGGGCACACACCTACAGACTCCTGGGAGACTGCAGTGCTCTGAAGCCTTTACACCCCAAGGAATGCTGGACTCCATCCCTGTGCTCTGCTTCACCGTCCCCACAATGTGCAATTCTCAAACACACAAAACAGTCACAGGATTACTTCAATTTTTTTCCACAGTCTGGGAATTTTCCACAGAAACAGCAGTATACTGAAAGCTGTGCATAAAGCAATGGGGGATCTGGAGTTTGAATCTGCAATATTAAATATAAACATATCTTCAACCTCTTACTTTTTCTATGTTAATTTTGGTGGGAGATTTTATAAGCAGTTATGAAGGTTTGAAAATGTGCGTCAAAGGGCTTGACCTTGTTGAGTTTTTTTTTTTTTTCAACACAGTAGATGATTCATATTTATAAAAATAAAACCAGAACAATTCAGATGTCACTTCACTCACCAGGGCTCATTTAAAAGATCCTAATTAGAGGAAATCCAATATACATTGGCCAAGCCAGGCAGGGAAAAAGTTCTTCTAATGGAATCTCGCAATCACATCTGCGTTTTAGATGCATCCTTTGGACGTACCACCACACATACATCCATGGAGGGTGGACAGATAGCATAAAGCAGGGTCCCCATCTGCTGCTAATGAATGCTGGCTCCAGCCTGCAGAGCTCTGATCTGATCTCATCCCACGACCCCCATGAGATCAGCATATTTTATTGAGTACAATTGAGCGGTCCACATTTATAACATAAGTCTTAGAATCTCTGCTGTCTTTACGATGTGACTTTGAGATGTAGAAATAATCTAATGAACCTGAAGTTATGACTCAGACTTCTGATGAAGCCTGGAATGGTAGAATTTTCAATGCAGCGTCGCTGTCAGACTTTCTATTGGGTGGCACAAGAGAAGGCACCAGCACCTTGTGGACCTCGTCTGTAGCTGCTCCTTGTGACCCTATTTGTAAAGTGGCTGCAAGCCCTGAGCTACTCCCAGCTCTCATGAGCAGAGATAGGATCCAAACGCCCTCTCTAAAAGGCTGTCCCTGTGAATAAGCGAGCTGAATTGCCCCGCGGGGTTGGCGGGATGCGGGATTCCCTGGGCGCGGGGATGCTCCCGCTGGAAGCGCTCCCCGCGCACCCGCTCGCCTTTCCCCCCTCCCTCATTGCCATCCCTCGCCAGCCGTGAAAGCGGCGCTCCCGACTCCCAGGGCCGGGGCCGGGCCAAGGGCAACCGAGATAATTGCTCCTGAAATACACGTGCCGAGCGCGCAGGGCGACCCGCTGGACAAATAGGATTTTTGCTAAATTAGGACAATTGCCGAGCACGCTCCATCCCCTCGCCGGGGCTCTATACATAGATGAAAGGCACACCCAGTTGTGCAATCTGTTGCAATGGCACACCTGGTGCTGTCTGCAAGTCTATTCACAACCGTCAGCAGGTGCGACGTGGCCTTTGTGGCCATAAAAGTCTGTCTGGGCCGCCCCTGCTGCGCTCCCCGCGCTCTGGCAGGGGAGGCTGTCACAGATTAATGCGGTTGTTTGAAGCTGTTGGGAGCCACGGCCTGAAGCTTGTCGAGGCTTCAGGGGGATCAGAGCGAGGCCTCTGCACACAGGATGGATTTGCAGCTTCTGTCTTGGTGGCTGCGCCGGGGTGGAGGTGACAGGCAGGGCAGTGACAAGAGCAGGGACAGGGGGCAAGAGCAACCTGGTCGGATGGGAGGTGTCCCTGCCCATGGCAGGGGGGTTGGAATCAGAGGATCTTTAAGGTCTCTTCCAACACAGTGACTCTATGATACAGCAGGTTCCTGTTTCTGCAGCCCCAGGGATGCTGCCCGGTGCCTCTGGCATCAGGTACCAACAATTTGCAATCGAGCCCCTGTTTGGGCTCAGCCTCTCCAAAAAAGGTTTTGCTTGCTTTGCTTTGGGATGCTGTGTCTCACACAGCACAGCATTAGGATGGAGCTCCAAGACATCAGCCCCAGCCCAGACTTGACTTTCATTTAAGGAAGGATGCCATGGACTTTGAAGTAGGTTTTCAGCAGGAGTTTTCATTCCCACTGGGTCATGGAGGGTTTTGCTTGATACAAACAAAAAAAGGGGATGCTCAAATCCCACCCTAATGCAAAAGGTACTTCTCAATTTGTCTAATCCTTCAGAGCCACTCTCACATTTTAATTGGCAATGCATTTTTACAAGGACTTAAATGCTCTCGAGATGAATCATTAGGGAAGAGAGGAAGAATTCGTAGCAGTTAAATGGCCCAGATTTGTTGCGCTTGGAGGTCTCTGGCCTGCCTCAGGACTGGCTTCGGTGCATTTCTCGTAATTGGAAATACAATCAGATCCATATTAAACCCTGCCAACCACGCACTGTATTGCTCTGCTGCTGAAGTGCTCAATATCCTGTACTGGCTTCAGTTTCTAATAAAACATTCAAAAGCAGTGATGCTCAGTGAAACCCCTTTTGGACCCTTGGTTATGAGGAAAATGGGCTGGGAATGGGCAATGTGGGAACGTCTGTCAACCCTCATCATTAACAGTGGCCCTCGTGCCCCAGCCTCGTTAACAGAAAAATCCCTGGGCTCCTCCTGTGCCCACCTGTGCATCAGTTCTCAGGGTATGGGTTGATGGGTAGAGCATTCAACAGTAAGAAAAGCATGATTTGATCCTTTCATGACAGCAAAATGTTGCTGTGTGTGGGAAACCCCTGGGGTTGAAGCTGCATGTTAGTTGAGACACTCCTCTAATGATGCCATCCAATGATGCCAAATGATGCATGTCGATCACACTGTGAACACAGCCTGGTTTTAATCCTGTTCCCTGGGACTTGTGGAGAGGGGCTTGGAAAGAAAAAAACAAAAAACAAAAAACCAACCAACCAACCAAACAAAAAAAACTTAAATAAATAAATAAATAAATAAATTAAAAAACAAGGAAAAAAAAAGACCAATAAGCCCAGAAGGACATCTCACCTGGCCCTAGGTGCCATGGAAACATGTCTGATGAGCCTTGCCCCAGTGCTTTGGGATGTCTGGCACAGCACTGGAGCACTGGCCCCATCCCCAGCCCTTTCTGCAGTCCTCAGCAGGTGCTGGTGGGCACAGAGGGTTCTGTGCTCTGTCTGTGGCACAGCCCAGCCACCTCCTCCGAATCCTCCCCGGGGGCTGTGGGCAGGGGCTGGGCCCATGAGAATTGCTGTGCTGTGCTGCTGGTCCCCTCCAGCTGCTCCTGTGGGCCTGGGCATGGCGACAGGCTTTGGGACCAGGGTCACTAATCGGGTTTCCAACATGTCTGGCCAGGGAGGTGGTTGGTGAATAAAAGGTGCCTCCATCTCCTTCCCAGCATGTGGGTCCCTCCAGAGCCCTGCCCCGTTTTGTGGGGAGGGTGTGTTGGGGTAACCCTTGCTCGTGCAGCAATCGCTAAAATAACTGTTCAAGGCACAATCACGCTGTTGAGAGTGCTCGAAACAATTTAAGAAATGTTCTTGGGACGAGCGGCGGGCGCTGTGCAAACAGCTCCCCGGGCTTTGTGCGAGGGGCCCCGGCCGCCGGCCCCGCAGGAATGCGCTCGCACCGATAACCCGCACGCTCCTTTTGTAACCCCCTTCCTTCGGTCCTTCAGACTCCCCCCGCTCCCACCCTGGCGTTTGGAGGTCCTCCTTTTGCAATAAAATCAGGAAAACAAAACCGGAGTTACCACGAGTCCATGCCACACTTTCTCCAGCACCCCTTTTCTAGTCACTATTAAAGCAAGGGGCTTTGGGAGGACTTCAGCACTCCCCATGGGTCTCCCCAGAGGCAGAACTTCAGTTTTGCTGTCCACAGATTCCCAGTTTCAGCAGGCTTAGTGGAAGCTCGCTGGCCTGGCTGGGTTTGTGCCACTGCTGACCCCGGAGCTGGCGCTGCAGCAGGGATGCAAAGGTTTGAGTTACAGCAATCCATCAGCTGCTCCTGCACTTGCCAGCCCCACTGCTCTCCTCACATCAATCATGTGGGAGCGCCAGGGCGCGTTTGCAGCCCGGGTACTCCTAGGGCAGTTTAGCAGGGTGTCAGCAGCACAGGGGAGCCCCGAGCCTGAATGCAGCCACCAGAGCTGGGACATTCCACATCCACAACAAATCTCCTTGGTCTTTGGGACTGGCATCAGGATCTGTCCTGTCTCTTCCTGTCGTGGTTGGGGTAGTTGGTGGGGCAGCATCAGGGCAAAGCAGCCAAGATTACATTCAAGGTTTGTACTTAGTCATGCAAATGCTTCAGAAAACCTCATTTGCTGGAGTGAGCAACCTTTTGTCTGATATTTATGCACTATCTGTAAAGAGTGGAGAGAGGGGTTTGCAACAGGCTGCCAGGGAGAAAAGGGAACAGGGTTAGGCTGGTGCAGGATGTGTATGAAAATTGCACAGCCTCAGGCTGGCCTACAAAACAGCCACAACCCTTTACATCCCTGACCAGCTAATTTTGTAAGGGTGGAGATTTTCCCATCTGCAGCAGCAGCATCATGCTGAGCAGCTTTTGGGCTGCCCAGAGCTGGAGCAGGACATGACCAGGCCAGGTACCAGCTTTGTACCCAATGTTCTTGCCTGCTGCATCTTCCCAGTCATACTGCCAGCTTCATTTTTCCAAATGGCTTTGTTTTACCTCTAATGTTTTTGTTCAGGGTAATTTTTGTACTAGTATTTTTTCTTTGTTTTATTGCTCTTCCACCAACCTGATCTCAGACTCTCAAATGAGCACAGTCAAAATCACACCAATACATCACCATAATCAGATCTGATTGCAGGGCTCTCTGGAAGCCAAGGCACTGAGTGAAGGCTAACAGGCTTATTGATCACAGCAGAGCAACAGCTCTCTCTAGCACAGGATTTGGCTCCTAGGTGGACTCTAATATGTACATTTGTTTTTCCTCACTGGCAAAAGCAATGTGTAAATATTCTGCTTGTAATGATACAGGTCTGTTCCTGGTTAATAAATGGGGAAACAAAAAGATTGAAGTGAATCTCTTGCTTTCTAAAGCCTCATGACTGATCCTAATGCCTTGTCCTTTTTCTATCAATTAAGGCTGATTGGCAAAGCTTTTTAATTCAAGTCTCTAAGCAGGATGATCAGCATTTACTTAGCTAGTGTTGATTTCCACTTGACCAGGCTGCCCTGGAGAAAGGTATCACCTTATAGTGCAAACGCTCTTACAAGGGATAAAGAAAGTGAGACCACCTCCATCCTCCTCATTAACGATCCTGCTGAGCAGCTCTTGGTGTGGAGCAGGGAACAGAGGTCCCATAGGAGCTGGGCAGGCTCCCAGTGAGGACTGTGGCTCCGAGGGCAGAGCACAGGGCACCTCCTGTGGCCCCAGCCCAGCTGTGGTGCTGGCTTGTGGCAGCCCAGCCCCAGCCCTCCCTTCCCCAGCCCTGGTTCCAGGCACGGCGCATGGCCCGGGACTGAGTCCCAGAGCTGCTGCAATATAAAACAAACCTGGCAGCAGGAGCCTGC
This sequence comes from Buphagus erythrorhynchus, assembly GCA_013400855.1. Lineage (NCBI taxonomy): Eukaryota > Metazoa > Chordata > Aves > Passeriformes > Sturnidae > Buphagus > Buphagus erythrorhynchus. Next base: position 46,316 of record VZTT01001989.1, read on the forward strand.
AGCCCGTGGCACATCCCCTCTGGCTATTTTTAGCTGCTTTTCCAGAGAAACAAGGCTTATGCAACCTGCCTGCAAGTGCAGGGGCTCTGGCTACTGTTCACCATGACACCTCCACCTCTTGGATGGGGTAGTTGCTCCAGGATGAGTTTAACAATGCTACTGGAGAGGGCAAGCCCATGGAATTGCAATGCAAGCATCCCACAGAGCTGGAGTATGAGCTCTGTCTCTCACAGGCTGATTAATTTCTCCCACTGTTTCTTATGTCACCTGTACCTGAGCACCCACCCTGGGCTGCCTGGCAAGGAGAGAGGGGAGATGGAAACATGAAATGCAACTAGGCTAACATTTAACAAAATGACTCATTTTTGTGAAGTTGTTTGCTTACAAAACGTTGTTCTGTAAGGTCCTGTTTCTGGACAAGATGGGAGAGGCTTGGAGCTGAGAGTGGTGGTTTGGCATGGCAGGACTGGTGCTCCCAGGGCTGGTTTTACCTCACTGGCTTCATAAAGCACATCCAGGACAGGCATAGATCGCTGCAGAATTTACACAGAGCATTTACACTTGATACAAAAGAGAGGAACTTTTTTTTCCTCAGGTACTATATTTAGATCTTTCATGTGGGATAAGAGTTTGGGTTGTCTCTTCAAGAAAAGTAGAGACTGCTGAGCCCCTGGGAGCAGCAGAGTCTGGAGCTAGGCAGGACCACTCTAAATGTTTCAGGGGGCTCAGGACCCATCTCCAGCCAAGATTTCCATGGCATGAGGAAGCCTTCAGTGCTTGGGAAAAGCCTTGAGGCTGGTGGGGCAGTAGTCTGATAAATTTTGACATCCCTACTGCTACAGCCACGCTCCAGCTACAAATATCCATCCTATTTTAAGATGTTTGTTCTTTCTATTTGTAGTTCAAAACAAAAACAAACCTCTTGTCTGCAGGACAGCAATCAAAGGAAGCTTGGGTCATTTCAGAGCCCTCTTGTTTTGCCAGCAAACAGCAGACACTGCCATGAAACTCCAGACTGAGCCATAGGGGTGACACTGGGGAGTTAACAGGAGCCATCCATGAAGGTTAGGAACTGTTTCCTTCCCTTTTACTAGTTTTGGGCCAGCTGGGTCATTCTGAGGTATAAGGAAAAGTGCCTGCCTCTTTGTGCCACCTGGAGATGTCAAATCCCATGCAGAAGCATCCAATACAGAGCAGCTCAACAGTATTCCGGGTCATTATGCAGTGCTTTGCCCTCCCACCAGCCATTTGTATGCAGATCATGGGTGCTCTAGATAAATAATTCTTCTAAAATTTTGGAAAAGTGAATGCCAAACAATAAAAATATTAGACAATCATTCTAAGCCTGTGTGTACACTGATATTCCTGATAGGATACAAAACACATTATTAAGCACAGAAAGAGTATTGCACTAATGCTATAGAAGCTATAAAACCAGCCTGAGTTTGAATACTCAGAAAGCTGCTTATCTGCTCCTTTGGACTAAGAAGACTCAATGCCTTTCAGTTATTAAAAGGGCTGAATTATGTCTCAGACTAAACTTGGAAGTCAGAGAAGCCACAGACCTCCCCAAGACCTCTGGAGGAAGTAAAGCCCTTTAAATCCCAGCTCAGCTTTTGAGAAAGAGCATTCGACTCCAGGAGGGATCCCTCATTTGTTTGTTTGCTTGTTTGTCTCCAACCAAGCTTATTCTCAATTGACACCCTCTATGGGCTTGGTTTTTTCCAGAGCTTCAAGGAGTGTCCCATTCCAAAAGATTGTGCCATCCCAGGTGAGAAGAGATGGATGTGCAGGGAGGGAGTCAGCGCCAACCCCATGCTTGCACCCATTTGACTCCCTCCCATCATCAAGCCACCAAACAGCTTTTTACAAAGGACATTGTTTTCACCAGAAAATTTGGAGACCAGGAGGCTTTATCTCCAACCTAGTGACCAACCTAATGCAGCCCTGTAATCTTAGAGGTCTGCATCGAAGGCAATCCTTCCACTGGCAAGCTGCAAAGGCTTTGTAAATCAAGTGTATGTTTGTGGAACACCAGCCCTGGGTAACAGCCAAAGTCCTGAAGGTTAAGGGATGATATGGAAATACAGCAGACCTCAAGGATATATTTTCTATTTGCAGATTTATGTGCCTGTCCTAGCATGTGTTTTTTGTCATGCTTACAGCATAAGCCCTGTAGTTGACACGTTAAACCGAGGAACAAAGGACTGTAACTGTAGAGGGGGCTAAATTGAATTGAATTAATTTGTTTATCCTGCAAATCAACATCTGCTCAGACCTATTTCTTTCAACTCTGAAGTTGTCATAATGGAATATTTTGCCTTCTGCTCAGTCTAATTATAGATGCACGAGCCAAAAGCTCTTAATTTTGTTCACAGCCATCAGTGGGAGCTTTTCTGCCGTGCAGATAAATGAAGGCTCTTTCTCAGGAAGGTGTTTTCCTCAGTCAGTTGTGTGTTGGTACCCATCTAAGGGGATGTTTTTGCACTGAATTCATTGAAAAGCTTCTTTTCAGCACTGATGGAAACCATTACAGAAGAAGACACAGGATCCCAAGGGATCAGGTCTGCTCAAGCAGGGATGGGAGGAAAGTTCTCAGAGGCAGACAGCTCTGTCATTGTCACTCTGCAGTGCCCAGAAGATGCACTTGTGCCACTGCACAAACAGAGCACCCCCCACCTCTGAGGGCTCCAGAAAGGATCATGACTCCATAAGTGTCCAGTACAAAAACCTTTCCTCCATCCTCATATCATCACAGAATCCTAGAATGGTTTGTGTTGGAAGGAACCTTCATGATCAACCATGATCAACCATGTCAGTTCCAACATCCCTGCCATGGACAGGGACATCTTCCACTAGATCAGGTTGTTCCCAGCCCTGTCCAGCCTGGTCTTGAACACTTCCAGGGATGGGGCATCCACAGATTTCTTGGCAACGTGCCAGTGCCTCAAAACTCTCACAGTGAAGAACATGCCAGGATGGCTCCTTTAAGATGGATGTGCCCAGGCTAGGGCAACCATGGGGCTGGTGAATCCCCCAGCCCAGCACAGACATAGCCACAGGTCCAGTGGCATCAGCCTGAGGAGCTTCAGTCAGGTACAGACTTGTCTCCACACCTTTGATGCAGCAAGTATGTGACCTTACCAACCATGGTCTCATTTCTGATCACCTCAAACTATATATAACCTTTTTCTGCCACCTCCTAAAGAAGTACAGTTGTCCCACTCTGTAATGGGAGAGAACTGTGATTTAATCTTTCAGATTTCATCAATTTTCTAAGAAATATGAGGCATCCCCACTTCAAAAGGTCTCTGAAAGCAGAGGGGAATTTTCAGCTGCTCACTGATGGAAATTACATGGTTTTATTTGCCAAATCAGGGCCAAACCAGGTTTGATGCAAATAAATACATCTCTGTTGTTTCCAGAGAAAGGTCTCTATTGACTTGCCCTACACAGAAAGATAGAATGACTTTTCTTTGCCTTTACTGTTTTGGCACAGCTTTGGGTGCAACAGCTTACTAAGAACTGTCAACACCAACATCCAGATCTACTATTGGGTAAAATGAGCACTTGCTGCATTTCCAGGCCTTCTGACCACAGACCCTACCAGAAAAAGGACATAGGGATAGAAATGTGAAGAGAAACCACTCTTCCCTCCCTCCAGAGCCATACCTATCTCTGACCTCCCTAGAGGATTTTTTCTGGTCAGGAAAAGGTCTCCAGCATCTGTCAGAGCCTGCTCCCAGTGCAGTCCTGCCCTGAGGCTCCTCAAGATGTTGTCTGCCTGCCTACTGCTGCTGCTGCTTATCAGCAGCCTTGGCTTGAGGCTACCCCAGCAGTGCATGGCCATTATTTCCTCTGTAGAGTTGCAGAGTTGGGTAAAACAAGAAGCTTTTTCCAGGGTTTGATATTCGCAGCTGGAGATTGCAAAGTAATTAGTTCCCGTATCTGGAGTCATCTTCAGCACACCAAATGGGGCTTCTTTAAGTAAGGCTCATTTAAAAAGCACTGGGCCTCACACCATTTAAGGTTTTTTTCAGAGAGGCTTGAGGAGGTGAAGAGTTTTTGCCCTTAAGTCACAGTTTTGAGTGCTTTTCTCTCCTTTAGAAATACGACCTGGAAAACACAGCTGCCAAAAGCAATCCCAGTGCAGGGTCTGTATTGGCTTGCACAGAGGAGTTGTCAGGATGGATGTTTAACTTCTCTCCATGTGCCTACAGCACCTTCTTTACCTGTTGTCTCTGGATCCTCTGTCAGAGTGGTTGCCTTAGAGGTTTCATCCTTGGGTATGATACATTGGATGAGAACTTATGGCAAAAGTTTGATACTGCCATTCAAATATAAAGACAACATAAAAAAAAATCACCTGAAAACCAGCCCATCCATTCATACCAGGTAGCTCAATTGCAGGTTCATCTTCCAGAATCTTTGGAAAGGCACAAGACCCCGAGTGGGAACAAATACAGGAGTGGTCCAGATCCTGTAAAATGTGGAATAAGCAGCTGGAGGGCAGTTAGTGCTGTAGTTAACAACATAGCAGATTCTGCCCTGGTAAATGGGCACAAGAGAGCTAGGACAAAGGGACATGGCAAACCTCCTTGTTCCTCCAGACACTGGAAAATGCATTTCTCTGACCAGTGCCTGGGTGGTCTGTTCAGTTGGATTTTAAGTTCTAATGAACAAGGATAAAAGGTATGAAGTTGAGCGGGAATGTGCCTAGTGAAACCCTGGCCTATGCCAGAAAATCCACAAGTTTTTGTAGGGCCAGGATTTGACACTCTGCCAGCTGGCCTGTGTCTGTACTCCTGTGTTAGGAGAGTGGCAGTGGCTGGATGTAACTGCTGTGCCCCAAATATCTGCAGGATCTTCTCTGCAAGCGGCACAGGCTTTCTCTGAGATGAAAGGCTGGGGAAACAAAGGTAGCACTGAATCAGTATCCTCTCCCAGAGACTGAGCAGGAATTTGGAGCACTTGAATAGTCCATCTCCAAAGAATCTTTTCCAGGTCTGACTCTGATCCTGGTGCATGCTGAGACAGGACTATGTGAATCTGTAATCAGTGCTGTAGACATGATTTAAAGCCCTATAATATGTATCTCACTATCACATCACAATGCTTTGAATTGAGAAGGTCCAAGTATTGTGTTTTCATGCATATAGCCTGCATCTCAGATAACTCACACCACTGTAAAAGAACTGTCCTTTCAAACAAGTTCTTAGCTAATCTGCATCCTCAGATAACCCAGGGGTCATCCCAGAGTATCAGTTATGTGTATGGAACCACGGGGACAGGGTGGCAAGTATCCAGTCCCCTTCTTCCTCAAAGCCTCCACATCCCTTCCTGCTGCCACCTCCTTCTCACAAAATGCCAAGTTTTCTGCAGTCCCCATCTCCCTTCCCATGTGCAGCAGATGTGAGATGGGACAACAGAGCCAACAGCATCTCAAGCTGTTCACAGCTACCTTCTGGTCCAGTTTTGTTTCTCCATGTAACTGGTGCTGAGCACAGACCATTCCAGGGGCTCCAAGGGACAGTCAGGATGGTGGCAGCCTGCAGCTGCCAGCAGCTCATCTAGGCATGGTGGGAAGATGGGAAAAGTCACAAACTGGGCCCTAAAACTCTGCTGAAAATCTAATTCTTTCTCTATTGCTTGTGTTGCCTTCTCGGAGGTAACTCTGTCCAGATGATCTGCCTCAGTATTTTTTTCTTATTTCCATTCAGAGCGCAGACAGAAAAACCTTCTTGATGCAAATTTCCACTCCATTCTACAGAAGCTTGGCAGAGAAACTGAGCATTTACAGGGATGATTGCTGCAGCCAGGAGCCTAAAATTAGACTTTTAATGCCACTTCCAGCACCTGAGAGGTGACCTGGTTTTCAGAAGTGGGGGGAAATGTCAAAGCCTGGTCCATGTATGGCTCAATGCTCTGTGACAGCAGCTGAGTCTGCAGCTGCTCCAGATCAGCTGCTTAAAGCCTGGTCTGTGACAGTCGGGCAGAGCTGCAGCACAGAAAACCCAACTGCCCTCTCCTTAGGGGTCCTACCTGCAGAGCTGTGTCATCTGTGGCAAATTTATTCACCCACCTTGCCTCCTCCAACTCCTCCTCATGCACAAAAATGTCTGATCATCCTTTTTAAGTTCTGCTGTTGAACAATATGGCACATAGATTTGTTCTGCTGACGAGGTAATGGCACCATGTATTTGCAAACATCAGCTCATGGGCATTTCCCAGGCTATGGAGTCTATTTAAAATCATAAAATGTATTTCAGGACTTCCAAATGAGCCAAAGGAATAGCTCCCTGCCCAGCAGCAGTGATGCTGCTGGGTGTACACAAGGCCAGCCAGCTTTGGCAAGACAGTGACACATAAAACCTCTTTTATAACAAAACCTGTGAGTGTATCAACCCCCTTGCACATGCTGCACCTTGGGGCCTGTGTTTGTTTTTGAACCAAGGTCATCACATGAATTATATCCTCATTGCAGGGTTTGTTAGAAAGGTCTTTGAAAACAGATGGGATTGTGAAACACTCCTTTACTACACCTAATGCATTGCAAATAGCAGTGAAAAAAACTGACAGCAGGCTGGAATGTTGAGAAAATTGCTTTGCTAAACTAAAGTGTTTAAAATAAACTTTAATGTTATTGATTTTAACCCATGTCGGGAAGCTGAAGCTAGAAACATTCTTTCTAGTGTAAATGAGTTCAGCTTCAAGTCTCTGTAAAATTGAAAAAAGCCACAACACAGGGAGTCAGAATTAATCTGTGAAAAACTGGAGATGTGCGAGCACGTCAGGAGAAAATAAACACAGGCTGGGCATCCCTTAACGCTTGCCCAGGGGAGCAGCGAATGGGCAAACAGGCAAAAACAGACAAAAAATGGGCAAATGGCTAATGGTCAAATGGACAAGAAATGGACTAATGGAAAACCGGCAAGAAGTGGACTAATGGACAAATGGACAAGAAATGGACTAATGGACAAACGGGCAAGAAATGGACTTATGGGCAAACGGATGTGGCACATGGCCCATCAGCTCTTCCTGCTGTTGGTCCAGCAGTTTGTAGGACAGTTTGTGGAGCAGATTGCAGGACAATTTGTAGGGCACTTTGCAGGATAGTTCACCTGGCAGTTCAAGAAGGGTTCCTCTCTGACCCTCCCAGAGCAGCCAAGAGAGACAGCAAGCAGACCAGGATGAGCATGAAGATGAAGGATGAGCATTTCAGCCCATCCCATTAGCATTCTCAATGTAAGCTAGCACAGGGTAGCTGCCCCATGGATGCCTGGCTGATGGCTGTGCCACACTGGCATGAGAAATGTGCCTTGTGGGTCAGGCCCACTGAATGCCAGTCCTGCCAAGCAGGGTGGAGGGGCAGCCAGACCCATCTCTGGGCACTGGGATACCCCCTGTGCTGGCTCTCTTTGTCCTCTGGATCATCCTTCCTGTCCCAGAGGCTGGCACTGATGGAAGATGCCAGGGCTTCTCCAGCCGTGGCTGTTTCTTACATAAGCAGCCAGTCACTTGCCTTCAGGGGTGAGAGTGGAACATATTGCACTCTTCCAGGAGCTTTTCTACTTTTCAACCTTCCTCTGATCCCATAGCCCCTTCCTGGCTGGGCAAGTTCCATTTCTGCTCAGGGCTTATGCTGTGCCCATCCACTTCCATTTGATGGTGACCCAAGCTAAACACAAAGTTTAAAGAGCCAAAGAAACTCTATCAAAATGAGAGCTGGGAAATGCAGCCTGCTGCCCAGGCCATGTCACAGAGCTGGGCTGGGAATGAGGTCACTGACCTCACATTTGAGGCTTTAATGCCCCATCTTGCCTCATGTCCCAGTCTCCTTGCAGGGGCCCTGAACTGAGAAGAGGGTCAGATTTGAAAAGGCTGCTTGCTTGCTTGCTTCTTTTTCCTGGAAATTTCCCAGCCAGCTGGTGCTTCGGCCTTGTCTTGTTTGGCTCACAAGGTCTGATAGGATCAGAGCCAGAGACAGTACCCAGATAGGCCAAAATGACTGGTGTCGCCTGCTCCTCACTTGTAGGAACAAGCTCTCTAAGACCTGATGGTGACAGGTCTGAGAGGTCCCTCTTTGGGGTCCCTCCTTCTCTGCAGAGAGGATGTTACCAACACATCTTCTACGTCTCTGCTTTCAGAAGAACAGAGAATAACTCTGCATTTATCTCCAAGCTTTAATAGACATTGTAATGCAAAGCAGCTGCTCAGCCCCTGAGGGATCTATGCTCTCCTTTTGGCTCAGACTCAGGATGTGAAAGCAAGATAAAACCAAAATCTCCTGATGAAACATCCCTGCTGGACTGAGGAACTGATGATGGGAGTGCAGGACACCCAGCCTCAGCCCCATTTTGGGTTGGGCAGCACAGTGGTGTCATCCCCTATCGTGACTTGCTCTCTCTCTCTCTGCCATAACTTTACTCCACTTTCCTGCAGCAGCTGAAGCTTTGGTGCTTTGATTTTTGCACATAGCAATACAACCATGCTGGGTATTAGATCCTACCTCAGGTCTGAGATTTTAAATATACATATCAGTGTGCATAATTTCTGAGAGCCTGTTTGCATCCACAAAGCCCCTTGTGTTGGATTACGGGGCTATTTGAGAGGAAAATAATACTAGTAATAATAATAATAAAACTCCAGTAAACTTTTTTAGGACAATGACTAGTCAGTGGGTGGTCACTGCAGTCAGGGCCCCACTTGACAACATCCCCCCATCCTGTCCCATCCCAGAGTGTGCTTGTGGCTGTGGCACTACCTCAGTTTGGAATCAGAGTGCCAGTTGTGGGCCAAAAATGGCAGAGCGCAGCATAAAAAAAAGGGTGCAATTTGGCCCTGGAGATGTATTTTTAGACTTTCTATTTTGGACTACTCATCTCTAGCATAACATCTGTTGGATCATTTTATAGCTGTGATTGTTTACTGGTGACCGGCTGCCACTGCCACTGCAGGGATTTGATAATAGTAGTTTTTCTGTGTATCTCTGGATATATGTTACTGAAAAGTGGGGATGGGTGAATGAGCTGTATTTAAACACCCCAGCAAAGGGAATAAAATTTTTAATCAATCATTTTCTTGCTACTTGTAGGATTGTCTTGTCTGCAAAAGACAAAAGAAGGGATCTCTATGCTTATGTTTGCTGTTCAGAGATTACCTTGAATTTGACCCTTCTGCTCAGTTTACTTTGTTGAAGCTGCTGAAATTGTCATGTCCTAATGCCACAGAATCAATTAATCCCAACTTCACACTTGCAACTCTGGCCAGGGACTCGATGGTTTCTGCACTGTTGGTTCCTGTGAAAGCCTTATCTGCAGGGCACATCAGAGAAAGGAGAGTGAGGGGGTTTTAAATTATAAAAGTGTGGTTTATTACAATAAAAAGGAGAGATAGAGAGGGAGAAAGGAAGAGAGGATGGGCAGTTTCCATGAGAGGAGAATCAATCCAGGCAGAATTTCCAGCAAGGCACATTTAGAGGCAGTGTGTAATTGAGATTATATTGATTTTCCTCCATTTACTGTAAGGTAACTGCGAGTGAAACTGTAACAGGAAACTTAGAAATGCTCTTCACAGAAGCTATATTTAGGCAGACACACTGACATGATACCACTGAATAAAATAAACATGCAGGAGACAACCAGTCCTGAGAGACTTTCAGCACCATCTGCCTGACATGAGCAAGGGGAATGCATTATTCCCAAGCCATCTATGTGACCTTTAGGGGAGGAACCTATAGAAGCCAGCAGGCTGCTGGGCACCTTGGGTAAACTGGGAGGCATCTCCTTTAAACACAAGGGGTTTGCCCTTCCCTGCTAAAACAAAATGCCTGCTAGCTGGTTTGAGCACAGCTCCTCTGGCTGCTGTTCCCTTTTATAACAGGATAATTTATGGCTTGTTGTCAACAGAAAGAGCAACAATTTGTTTGCTGCACAGGCTGGAAGAGATGAGTTTTCTCAGAAGTCTGGGTGAGTTTTGGAATTAGGTGGCAGCTGCTTCTTTAAAGTCTCTGGCATGGTCTCCTGTGTGAAATCAAACCGTGCATGAGGTACAGCCACCTGGTCTCACTGATGCTGTCACAGTGCACACAAGGGCCCGATTTTCTGATGGAGCACCCAAACCTTTATCTAATTGCCTATGCCAAATTCCCCTTTTGCTCCTTTACCCTGCTAAGGGACACCATTTCCCAAAATCATGGCTCCCAAAGTTTCAGGCAAAGAGAGCAACCCTGTGCCCCAGGAGCTCTGATGGATTTCAGGTCCTGTTAGGGTCCAGATCAAGCATGGAAAAGCCACTTAACTCCCCTGTAAGAGGGAGGGATGATACTCTCCCTCCTCCCCGTCTACACATGACACACACTATGTAAATATTTAGTATTTGAGCGTACTAACGCTTGCCGGAGCAACACAAGTGAATATCAGATCTGCAAATATTAAATCCAGGAATGCAGCTGAGAACGCTGTTTATTTTTATCAGCTAAGTGCACGCCTTCTCCTTTTGGCTGCAAAGACTGCTCTGTGATGGGAAGCAAAAGCATAAAATATCTGAAAAAAATTGCAAGTTATTTCTCCTTGCACAGTGTCAACACTGAAGTTACCTTCCATAGGCTTCTCAGCTAAATCAATTCTGAATCAATACTCTACTTCTGCTTCTGGAGGAAAGGTGCAGCAGCAAATCCCACTGCTGATACAGCAGCCTGATCTCTGTGTCCAGCATGCTCATTTAGGTGGCACCAGATCCCTGGCAAGGCTATAGGGTGACTGATGCAATAAAGGTAGAGAAATTCAGCAGAAATTAAACACTCATGAGTTGCAGCTCATCATGTGAGATAAGGTGGGCAGGGAACAAATAGGCTGAATTTCTGATTAGAACCAATTCAGCTGGTGAACAATAGGGCTGGTGGACTACAAGAATTTGCACAATCCAGATTCTAGAACGCTATGTTTCATTGAGAAAACAGGAAAGCAGCGATAAAGACACTAACTCATCCTACTGAGCATACATAGTAACTACTTATCAATTGGTGAGGGATAAGTGCACTATCTACATATTAACTACTTAAACATGAACAGCTCCTAATATATACCAAGTCCCTCACCAGGTGTGAGCCCCCACAAGCTCAGCTCTGTGTGTTGGGACTCATCTCCAGGACTCTGCCACAGCATTGTTTCCTTTATCGTTTGTGGTCTCATCCACATTGCTGCTGGAGTACTTCTGTCCACTGCTCTCTGGGTCATGGCTCCTTTTCTGGAGGAGAAAGCACAGAACCAAGAGGAGGACCAGGACTGCAGCAGCAGCCCAGAATGGCCATTGCTGCAAGGCAGCCTAGAGCGTGGCAACCCAGGAGCTGCCACTGCTCCTGAGTCGCCGCCTCCAGCTCTGCAGCAGCCAAATCCTCTGCTGTTCCTGGCACTTGGCACATGCTTGCATGCACAGACGTGTCTCCTTCTCCAGTCAATCCCCAACCAGCTGCAGGTACTGGATAAGGCTGTGCACAAGCCAGACCAAGAAGATGATGGCTGCCATGGCCTACAGGACAAGGGACACAAGGGATGAGGGAGGCTCTGAGGGGTATATAAGAGGAGGGGAAGCAGGGATAGGAGCCTCAGAGGAGTGGAGGCAGGAAGGAGAGGGAGCCAGGCAGCTGGCAGCATGGCCCAGCCGCTGCCACAGCCACAGCCACAGCAGCAGCCATCCTGTGCTGTGCCCAAGAAGCTCCTCCAAGGGACAGGGCACTGGGTGCCAGAGGCGAAGCCCTCTCTTGGATACCTGAGTTTGTGCTCTGGCTCTCATCCAGCACAGCCTCCAGCCTGGTACAAGGGACATCACAGCCAGGCCAGCCCTGCCTTTTGTCCCACTCCAGCTCAGCCCCTCACAATGGCCTGGAGCAACCACAGACCTGACATCCACAAAACACAGACCCGTCACTCCAGACTGGGCACCCTGGGCTTTCCTTTCAAAACAGGATGAAGCCCCCATGAAACCGTGTCAAATATAAAACTGTACAGTGTGACCCAGGGATGCTTTGCTCCTTGACATGAGCCCTGTGATGAGATGGGGTTGTTTCCCCTGGTACTGATGCTTGTGAGGGTGCTCTTGGGTGTTTGATACAAGGCCTTGAGTTTGATACAAGGCCCTAAGTTTGATAGAAGGCCTCAGGTTTGATAGAAGGCCTCAGGTTTGATACAAGGCCCCAAGTTTGATACAAGGCCCCAAGTTTGAGGCAAGGGCTCCAAGTTTGATACAAGGCCCCAAGTTTGATACAAGGCCCCAAGTTTGATACAAAGGCCTTAAGTTTGATAGAAGGCCCCAGGTTTCATACAAGCCTCAGGAGGTCACTGGCAAAGGCAGAGACATCTTTGCCATCTCTTTGGGAAAGTGGTGCTTTCTGCGCAGCAGCAGCAATCTGGTGCAAGTGGAACCCACTGGTTAGGAGCTCACAGACACTGGTGGCACGTGGATATCTTTGAATAGGAGGAAAGGTGTGCTCCAGGGGTAGCAGCACCAAGGGATGGTGTGGTGGGGCACGGTGCTGCCGGAGGGAACTGGAGCCTGCAGAAGGGTGAGACAGGCGTGACGGGTTGCGGACACCACACAAGCCGCCGAGTGCCATCTGCTGCTGTCTGGAGATGATGTGAGCTCTGTGAAGGGCACGACACTTAGGGGTCTACCTAATATGGAAGAAAAAACAGGAATGAGCTCAGTGGTGCTGCATCTGCTTTCCCAAGCTAAGGACGAGGAAGAAAGGGGGTCTGGCAATTGTATAGATCCACCAGCTGGCTCAGCACAGTCCCAGTGCAGACATCAGCCCTGCCCTAGCTCTGCACAGGAACATCTTTCCCAGTGATATTTTTCTTGCCATCAGAGCTTAATAATGTTTCGGGAGGTATTTTTGGAGACAGATGTCTGCTGCCCTTTCTATCCTCACTGCAGAGCAGTGTGGTGATGTTTCTTGCTGCTGCCTGCCTGGCTGGTTGTCTTAGCCCTCCCTGACACCCTGCAGGGCCTTTAGCAGCACAGAGAGCAGAGCATGGCTGGCAAACGGATTACAGGAGAAAAGGGGGATCTACAGCTCCCAACCTAAGTGTATTATGCCATTTTGGTCCCTGTGGACCAAACCCAGATCCATACAGAGTGATTCTGAAGCTGTTTCGGCAGCATTCACTGCTTGCAGGATCCTTCTTTGCCTCTTCTGGATGGATGGAGCTGCTGCACCTAGATGTGACCTGTGGGCCACCAAGGGAACCTCAGTGGAAAAAGGGTGTTTGACACACAGGTGCCTTCCCTCCAGCAGCCCACAGCTCCCCAAATCAGGCCTTGAATCATGGCAGGGTTTTGCCAGAAGACAGAGGAGACCTTCAGTAGCAGCCAAGCAGTGAAAATCCTCTCACCCATGCCTGACTCAAGGAAATGCAACTCCTTACCTTGGCTTCATTCGTGCTCGACCTTCCCATAAATGCAAAGTGAGGTCCAGCTCTGGTGTCTATGCCTTGACCAGAGGCATGGTGAGCTTTACCCACAGGGCTGAGGCTGCTGAATCACTTTACTCTCAGGCAATGATTAAGCTGTAATTTTTGAAGCAGTGCTCCGGTGATTTTTTCATTACAGAATTGTGTGAGTTGGCCCCTCCTGTCATTCCTTTAAGAAAGACTGACTCAGGAGGAGAGCAGGTTCATTTGTCAGTGGTGTAACAGCTGCAGTTAAACATGGTTCTCATTCCCACTGTGCAGCTGACCAGCTTGTTCACAGGCCTGCCCTGATCACTGATGCCATTGCCTGGTCTGTATAGTACTTAGCACTGAAAACAGTGATTTATGAAATGTGGATGCATCACAGAAATGATGAGGCTGTTTCTGGATGGAAAATGCTTTGATTTCTTATGCCAGAGCCTACCTTGTGCACTGCAAACCCTTTTCTTCCTCATTAAGAGGGAAAGCAAACAAAAAAATTGCTTTTTTTCCCCCACCTAGATGGGTCTTTGGATGTTGTGAGCTGTGTGAACATCACGGCGTAATTTCCCTGACCCCACCTGCAGCAGGACAGGTCTGGGCAGAATCCATCTCCAGTGCTGGGACAGGGGATACCAGAGGAGCAGTGCTGGGGCTTGGTATGGGGGCAGGGGTGGAGGGACTGGCACATGCCACATCTGCCAGCAGCACCTGCTCACGTGTAAGTCAACTGCGGGGTGGGAGGCTCTTGAGAGAACATAAGAAGGAAAGCAGATATTTAAGAAATTAGTCACAAACATAATGGCTTAATCAAGAGCCTGTTGGAGGCATTTGGGTTCCATTTCACCAGAGGCTGCCCCAGCCACCTGGGCCAAGATGTGGGGATGAGGGGTCTTATTCAACAGCATGGCTGGTTCTTGACATTCCTGCATCTCTCCACACCTCATCCTGCGCCAACACCAGGGAAAATCCCTCCTGACACATACCTGCCCGTACAGCATATCTATAAGCCAGCCTAGGAAACTGATCCAGCTGGAAAATAACACAGGGAAGGAGAAAAAACCCCCACATTTTCCCCACAACCAAATCTGATCTCTGACACTGTCCTCACCAGACCCCAGTACCCTTCCAGAAGCATGGCCAAGAGGATGGAGCAAGTTGCTGGGAGGAAGGAGTAGGAAGGGATTTTTTGGCTGAAACTCAGCATGGCCAGAACTAATGAGCTCAGTGAGGCAGGTTGTCACACCACCCTGTACCAAACTGATACCTGGGTCCCCATGATCACCCATGTGGGCACCACCTTGAGGCCTCCAAAGGCTCCAAAAGAGACAACACATGGGTGGCCTCCCCTCCCTTGCACTCCTTTAGTTGCTGCTGTTTGTCATAATAGCAGGTCACATTTGTATTTGTAATGTCACCCTGGGTACCTTGACAAACCAAGGGAGCAGAGGGATGAGATGCTGAACAGTTCAACAGTTCATACTGCTCACATTTGGCAACTTCAGTGCAAAATGAACATTGAAGGTAAACCAAGTGCGTGTACTGAACAGGGAAGGAAGGATTATTGCATGAGCAAAGAAAATTCAAAGGGAATCACGTGAACATAAGAATTCAGAAGCTGAAAGGAGTTGTATTAAGAGCTGTCTACTTCATTTCAGGTTCTGTCTGGAATATATTCTAGTAATAGATAGGAACAGAGGCACACTGCTATTAGCCAATTTAGTCAAAACATATCTGCTGAGACATTTTTGCTATAAGTAACTGGAAATTTGACTATAAAAAAGTGTTTCTATATTCTATAAGAAAAACTATGTTTTTCTGAGGAAAGCCAAAATGCTTCACTGCAGCTAAAACTTCATTTTGTCAAAAAATATCTCAGTGAGAAAAGGGCAGGAAGAGATAAGGAGAGGATTTTCTTAGTCTGCTCTAGCCGTTAACCACTTTGTGGCTTGATATCTTGATTTCATGACCTCTAATAAAAAGTTAGGCTACAGGACAAGTCCCTGAATGATGAAATTATTTTTTTCTGTCTCTACAAAATGCTTCAGAAGATGTTTGGCACAATGCAAGAGGTTCTGATAAGCAATACGGTCAATAAATTCCCAGCTGCACTAGGATGTAAACATAAAAGTATTACAAAAAAAAAAAAAGAGTAACAATTTGTATTAAGAGCATTCAGAATAAAAAAAGTATTTGGTGTAAACAAAGCTAGAGGTTTGAATTAGATCTCTAGTTTGTTTAGTCCAGCTACTTTGATCTGGCTAAGGAACTGAAAGCAGAATCTGGCCTTTTCAGTGTCCACCTACCATTTGATTATCAGGTCTATGAAAATGTACTATCAGACTTAAATTGTTACTTCTCATCTCTTGTCTGAATACAAACCCTTTGCACAAAGAAGTGAGACTATGTGGCTACATTTTCCTCACAGTAAAACAAACGGGAACAAGGAGGGGATAAAAGCCACCAGCAAAACCCACTCCTTCTGTTTAAAATTATAGATGTAAGCAAAGAGCCCAGGGAGCAGGCCATATTAGGCAAAGTGCACTCTTTTCTTGTAAAAAGTTTGAAGAATTGAAGGTCTGCTCTCCCCACTTAGAACCGTCAGCGCGCTTGTGTACTGGGAATGAAAACAAGAGGAGATGTGAGGATACGGGAGCGAAAGGAGGGGCTCTCAGCTCCCAGCTGCAGGGACTCAGGGGAGGAGGGGGTGATGAGACCTGCACACAAGGAAATCATGGGGCCACCTGGGCTCCAGCGTGGTCCCCAGGGCCGAGCTGGGGTCAGCATCACTCCTGCACCCGCTCTGCAACCAAGGGGAACCTTCTGGCCAGGGCAGCCGCAGAGAGAGCCCCATCCCAGGGGCTTGTCTGGGTTGCCCACCTCTGTGCTGCTGGTGTCAGTGATGGGCCATGCTCAGCCCCACACCTGATGATGCTTTGCTTGGCAGCACCATCAGACAGATGCAAGACAGAGCACTCTGCCTGTGATGATAAAATCAAAGCTGGTTTTAGCTCTGAGAGCCTCACTGTACAGCACAGCGCTGGGTAACCTAGTGAGGACACGGCGAGTAATCCAACCTGTCCAAAGCACCGTGTAATGCTACACCTGGGTCAGGATCCCAGGTATGGTTTCTGCCAGCTCTGCAGCTGAAAATGTGCTTTCTGGTATCTGGTCTCTATCAAGCTTCAGGGATCAGATTGGTTTATGAACCTGCTTATATTAAGAGCAAACAATTTATCACTGTGGATTTTCTGTGGAGCTGCCTCACTGTTCCTCTCGTTCCACAGCTACCTGCCCCCGAGAGCTCAAACCTCAACCCATGGCTTCTGGGAGCTGTGCAGCATGTGGTGACTCTGTGGGTACTTCTCCCTCCTTCTGCCCTCAAGACATAACTCAGAGCTGGCATTTTAAACCTCACTTTTTAATTTTTCTGCCATGCAAGGAGCTTTTGATCACAAATATCACATAAAGGGTTCTGGTGTATAATATGAGTGAGAATGGCACATTCTCTATGTTTTACACAATTTCCTTCTTTACCTGCCATGGCTTTTGGGTTGGTTATACCATGATCAATAAGGCGTGTTTTTTTCCAGATAGACTCCACATACCATACCATATGTTTAAAATTGCTGCATCAACAAATCAAAGTAAACAACCTTCTCTCCCCTGTGAGATGATGAAAAACATAAATTATGTAGTCTTTAAACAAGTGGTAAAGAGTTTCCTTATTAGGCTTCAGGGTCCTGTGTGTGTATATGCCCATTGTAAAATCCTTGTCATTCCTGGGTCTGTAGGTCTGTATAATGTTCCTTACAGGTTCAATTGAGTGGTCAGCATACCAGGCTTGGACTGGGGGATTTGACATTGACACACACACACATATCCATGCACATATATATATATATATATATATACACACACATAAACTACAGTGAAAAAGTTAAAATATCTACTGTTTCTTTTGCAAAAATTTTCTTGATAGTGAAAGCTTGCCTTGCTTTCAAGAGATTTTTTTCTTCCATTCCTCTTTTGTAGCACTTTCTCCATTTCTTTGCTTGCATAGAATTATGTCTTACATTCAATATTTTGCTTTACCAGATAAGAAAAACACATCATCCCTGTCTGGGGAAACAACGCTATCCTTCCCATCCATGTGAGATCTAGTCCATCTCCATGTCCCTCAGACAATGGGCACAGCCACATCCTTACCCACTGCCCTGCCCAACCTGCCACCTTCTCCTGGCCACAGCCACCAAAGCACCTGGAAAGCAGGAAAGACCTTGGCTGAAAACTGAAAAAGGATGCTGAAAACACTGACTAAAATTGTATCAGCAGCTTTGCTCAGTCTTGCCATGGCCAGCTGGACTGTGGCAGACATCTGGGTGAGCTTCCCAGGGACAGTGGATGGGAAGAGCCCTGAGGTGCTGTGCTCACTGCCCTAGGCTGGCCATGGCTGTGACCATCACCTACCTGAGAACACCTGTGAGTATGAGAGTTACAGCACCAGCCATTCCCTTCATAAATAATTTTGCTTAAACAAATAGCACCAAGTTCATTGTACTTATTATGGGAATTATCTTGAATAAGGCAA
Organism: Buphagus erythrorhynchus; assembly: GCA_013400855.1. NCBI lineage: Eukaryota > Metazoa > Chordata > Aves > Passeriformes > Sturnidae > Buphagus > Buphagus erythrorhynchus. Next base: position 64,355 of record VZTT01001989.1, read on the forward strand.
ATACTGAGGTTATCAGAGAGATACGTCTTATCTAAGGCAAATGGCAATTTTTAGGGGGGTCATCACTGTTGACTGATTAAACATGTTCCTGATGGGATGTCTGGCATGTACTTATCCATAGAAATGCCTCACTTTTTCTGGGTAGCCTTTGAGAACCAAAGCACGTCCTGGTCTCTTGCCCAACTTCTATTTCCCATGCAATTACCTGTTATCTCAAAGCAAATGTGCAACAGAGGAGGAGAACCAACAAGAACTCTCCAAACTGGGGTGCTGGACCACAGCTGGGCCTCTAAGTATTACAGCAACACAAATAAGAAGTGTGTGTAGCCAAATGGACTTGATATCTCACCATCCTGGACATTCTCCATCTCCTTTCTACAGAAGCTTTCAGCCCACCATTCTGCCGTGTCTCATTTGAGATGTAACTGACATTAAAGATAGAAGATCTTTTAAGTTATTTAACTGAGTCATTGAACAGCCATCCCAGGACCAATCCATGAAATTGCAATCTGAGGATGATCATTTTTTTTTCCCTCTTACTTCTCATGGACTGGTAAGGAACAGTTTATATATTTGAAACTATAAATAGGACTGGAAAACCAAGTACTGCACAGGTAAATCAGCAGCATTAAGGATGCCTTCAACTACATCAACTCCTCAATTTTCATGACTCATGCAGACCAATTGCTCTTTGCAGTAGCTGAGCAGGTTGCCAGCATTGAGGAGCTCACCTGCATGACTCTGAGAGAGCTGGTGACATTACCTCCTTTTGGAAAGCTGAAAAAATGAGAAACTAGGACATTAAGGTCAAACTTGCTACATTCCCAATTGCTAAGACTGCTCAGCTTGAGATTTTTCTGAATGTTCCATGTTCCATACCACCAAGCAGACTTTGCAGTTTGATCATAAACACTCTGCACTGCCTGTGAGCACTCAGACACCAGAACATCTGAAGTATTAATGCAGAGCCTGTGCCCTTCCAGCCCTGCTGCAGCACAGCCAAGTCAGTGGATATCTCCCACCTCTCCCCTCTCTTCCCACCTGAGGTGCACCTGTACACACCTGTACAGCAGACCCATGAAGGGACAGGAGAGAGAGGAGAGCAAAAAGCAAATGATCATTGCTGTCCAGGGACTTCACTTTGGCTCCTCATGTGGAAGATATTCAGGTGCTATAAAGTGTGGTGGCAATGTGTCACAGTAAAATAAATGAGTATCTCATACTGTTCACAAAAAAATGAGGAATACACGAAAAAAAGTGCATGTGAGTAGTTTGCCACATACTTTGTGCAGCTTGCATGAGGGAGGTGCAGGGAAGAGATGATTTCTCCAGCCTGGTGTAGGAACACCCTCCTCAGACCATCTGTTCTCCCTCATCTAACCCACCACCTGCTTTCTTCAGCAGTCACTGAAAGAGCCCCCCAGAGCCTTGTGTGCTCCCAGTGAGCCCCCAACTCCTCCTGGAGTGCAAAGACTGAGAGCTGGAGGGAACTGGCACACAGCACGTGAGGAGTGTCTCACCTTCTGTTCCTGCTGGATTCACTTTGTGTTCAGGAGCAAAACAGAAGAAAATCACCTCTGTCACTGTCACAGAGCAGGGTTTGACCCTTGCATCCTTTTTGGCTGCCCATGCCCAGGCTGTGGGAGAAACCAGGGAGTGCATGGTACATGGATACCAAGTTGTTCACATGCCATAGGAATACTGGCCATGTGGGAGACATCCCAGCTGCTGAATAAAGCCTAGGCCAGATGGAACAGGGGCTTGATGAAAACAAGTCTTTGAGTTTAGTTAAGGAGGTTGTTTTTAATTAAATGTGCATTTTCTAAGGTGATGAGTAATTTGAAGGTGATTTTTGGCTTTGATGTCTCAGCACATAGTGCAGTTGACTTCTTTAACCCCCTGCTCTTTAAGCACATCAGGGTAAGACTATCCACAGTTTCTTCCCTGATTTTGGCACTATCAGTCTTTCCTGGTGCCTCATTATTTTTATCTGATTACTCCTAATGAGATGTCCCTACCTATGGCAGGGGGGGTGGAGTAGGATGGACTTTAAGGTCCCTTCCAACCCAAACTATTATTCTAATTTTAGCTGTCCCCCTGAAGTATCAGCCCTCACATCCTCACCCTTGGCTTTGAAATAGAAAGGTTAATTATCTGAAAAAGTGAGAAAACCTTACTTACTGTGAAAAAACAAACAAAGAAACAAAGCAGCTCATGCAAGGAAAGCTAGAGATAAGCTTTTAAAAATCCTAAATACCTGACATTTTATCTGAGTTGAGATTTTTCTGCCTTGGCTAATTCAATGCAGTTTAACATAACACTGGGGACCTGACTCCTGTTCCATTTATCTCACTGAAATAAAAAAAAAAGAATAAATTTATTCTATTTGGAGGAACAAAACCATTTTTTAAAGGGCTGGAGGTCACCAGTAGGCGTATCAAATCTAGGCAAATTTACATGGTGTAGGAGTCCCCAGCTTTTGAGCCACAGTGTAGCTATTAAGTGAAGGATCAGGGGTTCATTATATTAATCTGGCACTCAGTACAAGGTAGCAGGTGACTGGGGAACATATTTCAAGCAATTGCTGTGAGTCAGATTTAACTCACACTTTCTTTGAGGGCTGCTCACCATTATCTCCCACAGAGACCTTTTCAGGTATCAGGGCTGGAGGAACATGCACCAGAACACTCCCTCCCCACAGATGGAGGGATGGAGAGTGACAAGGAGCAGGAGGATGATGTCTGCACACCCACATCCAGCAGGACCAGTCTGGGTTCTGCAGGAAGCAGCCCCTCCATGGACCAGCAGAGTTTCAAAGCCCCATTTCAGCATCTCCTACCCAGGGTGGGAATTGCTGCCCATCCCTGTCCTCCCAGGACTGCTCATGCTGGAATAGGACCAAGAAAGAAATGCTGTTTACATCTCCACTTCCTCACTCTAAATCTCAGGAGGCTCGTGGGATATATTGTGCTTCCATGTGCTGTGTTCCTGAGGTGCATCCTACATTTCCTGCTCTTGCTTTTGCCTGTGCATGCATTGGCTGTGTGGATACTGCCTTAGCTTTATCCCAGCTAAGCTTTTTTATCTGCACTCTACTGTTTATTGCTTAATACATTCCCATATAGTCATTTGGATGCTGAACACAAGCCTTGTGAAAGGAAGAAAAGAAGTGGAAGGGCACTTAAAGTAGATTTAAAGAGTTATTACATTAACCAGCAGCTCGTGCCAGATACTATATAGCCAAAGTACTGCAAAGGATTTCAAAACCTACTATAACTCAGAGATTTTAGGCTGATTTTTTCTGTTATTTCTCTACTCACCATTATTAGCTCAAAATAGTGCTTTTCAGTGTATAGGCCTGTACCAGTGTCATTTTTGCAGATGGGTTAAAAGAAAGACCCCAAGCATGAGTGCACATGTCTCCAGTGGAGATGTGAATTTGCAGGTCTGTGCTTCCAAGCAGGTCTCTGGCAGTGCTGGTGGCTGGAGGAAATGCTCTCCTGAATGCTCAGGGAAGAGGAGCAGCACCCATGACCCAGTAGTCTGCCACAGAGAAGAGATGCTAATGGCATTTCTTATCTCTTGGTAAAAGCTGCTGCTGATTGTAATTTCCATTTCCACTCATTCCCACCTTCTATTAGGCCATTTTGTCTCCTGCAGCAAAGCAGAATAACATATTTGTGATGCTGAAATACAGTCACCTCAGTGGCCAGCAAAGCAAGCCCTGCAGTGCAACTCACTTAGAAAGTTATTGCCATGATTTTGAGATGTTCTGGCATTTTCTTTGCTTCTTCCTCATTCATCCTTCTTTATATCTCTGCTTTTTGCTGCCAGGACTGCTGTCATAATTTCTGGTATCTACCATAGGCAGAGGCACCTGCAGTGACCAGCTCTATCTTGTGCCCACACCTGCACAGCTTTTGGAGAAGCAACCTGCTCCATCAGGTCACAGTGCTTCCTCCACAGTCATGGGAGGATTTGGAAATAGTGTAACTATTGCTGTGTCGAGTATTCAGATCTGGGAACAGGGCTTACAGCCTCAAATCAGGCCCAATACCTCTCCAAAGTGCTTTCTGAACCATCCTAGCTTCCAGACCCTGCCTTCCCTGGAGGTCCCCAGAGGGAAGCCAAGGGTTTGCATTGCTTATGCTACAGATCCATGTCCATGTTGTTTGGTGGTTAAGTCAGGTGTGCTAGCTCAATGGATGAATGGAATGGTGAGAGAATTAGGGAGAAGCCTTTGGGGTAATGATGACTCTTTATGGTCACACTATTGTCACTTCTCCAGCACTGCGTGAGCCCCAGCTGTGAATCTCGCCATGTACCATGTTTCCTTTATTTCCCACAAGGTGTACAAGAGACAGCTCTCCTGGTGCAGCAGCACTGCTCCTTGCTCTCTTTTCCTGGGACAGAAGGCTGGCAGATGGGGATTGGCTGCAGAGTTTTGCAGAGGATTGCCCTCAGAGGGCACTGGAGTTTAGATGTATGTTCCTCTAGCCTGCAGTGAAGGCAGAGCCTGTTTGCAAATCTGGATTTCAGCAAGGCTCAAAAAGTCAAAAGTAAAGATATCCTGTGGTTTAAATAGGGCATGTCTGACTTAAATATTCTCTCAGAAAATAGTTTAGCTTTTCATCCCTCTTCCACGAGCCAGAAGGCAAGGATCAGTCCCCCCCATTTTCTCTCAATTTTACAGCCCCCTCTGAAAGATCATCAGACCCTCAGGGATGTTTATTTACACTGGTGACGGGCCCATCTTGAACTCCTCACAAAAATAAATTTGCTATGACTATTATAAGTTAGTTGGGGATTTATTTTCTTTACAGCCCAAAGCCCCACCTCTTTGGTGTCTGTGTTGGTTTGAATATGACTGGGAGGCCCAATGTCAAACCTGGGCTTTGAATAGGATCCCACAAAGCATTTGCTTCGTTCAGACCCCGAATGTGATGGCGAGTGCCCAACAAGTGAGTCAGTGAGGTTCTGTGAATCTGTTTATCAGACAGCAACAACCATTTGTGGAAATGTCTTTGGTAGCAACAGAAGAGTCTATTTGATGGTAGCACTGACTAATGTAAATGAGGATTAATTAATGTTTTCCTGCAGTGATGTTGGCACTGATAGTGCCTTATTCATGTAATTTAATTTCTATTGACAGGCTGCTAATGGAAATGGATAGCAATTGTTGTCTCTTCCATCAGGCACACTCTGCCACAAAAATAATTCTCCAAACTGGCAGTTGGACTCATTCATTGCTGAAAACGTGAGGCAGTAAAAGAGGATGAGTCAGAAATGGGAAACAAAGCAACTTATTGTCTAATTCACAGCAGTCATCTCCCAGGTTTTTGAACCAGGATAAATTTGAGGGTTCAGGTCTGGTTTGGGCTTAGCTGCTCCTGAAGCCCAGCTTCAATTTAGCCCCCAAAAAAATGACCTGCAGCTTCACAGTGGGAAGGAGCATATTCCAAGTGGGCAGGTGGACATGCCCACAGTCCCACAGCTCAGGGCACAGGAGGGGAGAGGCTCAGCTCCCAGTGTCTTGCAGCCCAGCACAGGGGCCAGGGAGGAAGGGTCTAGCAGGGTTAACATGCACCAAGTCAAGTCATGCCCTCCCCCAGGAGAAATCCAAAGCAATCCCTACTGTGAACAGGGCCCCAGGAAAGCCACTGGGGTTATTTAAAGCAGAAAGCAGAAACAACTGCTGGTGTTCAGGGAGGGTTTGAGTTCAGCAAAAGACTCAGGTTGGGACACCCCTATGGATTGACAAAAACAGTCTTCTAGTTTCCTCCTAGTGTTCAATTCCACAATGTCCTCAATTGCTCCCCTCAATGTTTGGAAGTGCAGTTGAAAAATTGCTGCTCATGAGAAATCATAGAAGTTGGAAAGCAGAAAGAAATACTCCGGTGGAAAAATATCTTCCCTCTTAGCTAAGTAAGTAATGTACAAAATCTAATTGTCCTGGGTTAAACCATGACACATAATTTTTTTGTTTTATTTAATAATTTTGCATGTTGTTTATTTATTGAGCAAAGATATAATTTCCAAGTCTCCTTTTGCCCATGGGATGAATTTCTAAGGGACAGCAATTTTCCCCTGTATTGAGGAAGCTCCACATAAGGATGACTGAAAGATCTCCTGGGAAACTGGGAAATTACCATTCCATCACAGCCTGACACACGCCATCACCCCTCTCCTTGCAGAACTGAATGGCAGGGAACCATCTTTCAACACCTCTGTATCTTCAAGCCCCACCAAATGTCTGACACTGAAGAAGTTTTAGTTTTTGAAGGTCTTCCTATGATCACCCTGAAATATTCATGACCACATTTTGTCATACTCTTGCTTATATCACAGTCAGTAGAAAAATACTTTGAAATGTGAAATGTGCCTGTTCATAATAAGTGGTAGGGCTGGAACAAGAGCAACACAGCAATCTGCCATGAGCAGCCTGGCAAAAAGGCACAGCAGCACTGCTGTGAGAGGCAGCAGCAGCCCCAGGAGGAGCCCCGTGGCCACAGCTGCCCCACAATTGTGCCTGTCCCCACATGTAAGGGCCTGCAGCTCTCCCTCTAATCTGATCACCCATTTACCTGCTCGACATTAGCATTTGCTTAATCCTCATGCCTTCACTGCACTCCATCCTTGTCCTTTCAAAGCAAAGCCATAACCTCTCCCCTCCGGGCATGCTGCTGCTGCTGCTGCTATCCCCATTCTCTGTCCAAACTGGAGGCTTTAGTTTGATGCTTCTGCTATGCTAAAGTCAAGCATCCAGAAGCAGGGAATAGTGAGGCTGTGAGGGGCTGTGATGCCCAAGTGGATCACAGTGACACCCTCTACATCAAAGTCTGGGTGACATCAGCAGGGCTCAGAGCTGCGCCCTGGGTGGTGGAAGCAAAGCTGTGGTGGCCCAGCCTGCAGAAGCTTTCCCAGTGCCCGGGTAGCTGAACCCATTGCTGCAGTATAATTCATTTCCCACTGCCTTCTGGGATCTCTCCTTGCTGCTTTAGACAGGGAGAAGCCAGCTGTGGGGATCAGACTCCCTGGCAGCCACCGTGGCACACTCAGATGAGGAGCCAGACTCACTGAGAGTCCCCAGGAGCCATCCACACAGGGCTGGGATGCAGTGTGCCCCCCATCCAGTCGGCCACAGATAATGAAACAAAGATAACTGTGCCAGGAGGTGGGGAGAGGAAACTACTCCCCAACCCCATGCTCAAGGCACCCCTAAGAAAAGCCCTCTGCCTTAAAACTGAACAGATGTGAAAAGATTTGGGGGAACAGGGACAAGAGCACAGGGCTTTCTTCTCCCTGCCATTAAGCAAGGCCAGGGTTGTATAGAAGTGTAGTGACTCTCATCAAACTCACAAGGTTAGAGAAAACAGGCAAGTTTAGAGCTCTAAAATCCCTTCTTTGGGTTTGAAAAAGAAGGAGCAGTTCCAGTCTAGGTATATCTGAGCACAGCCTATGGAGTTTAATTTTGTTAATTACTCAAGGTAAGTGAAAAGAAGGGTTAGCACCTGCACAGAAGGGAGGACTGTTAACAAGGTGATAAGGTTAGGGGGGGAAAAAGGAAAAAAATTACTGCCTAAGGAAGGGAGAGAGGTTAGTTCAAGGTAAGACCTGAGGAAAAGTGTTAATAACAGCATGCAGAATTCTCGGCCTTTTGCAGTCAGCAGAGCTATGGAGGGTGGCTCCCAGGCTCACCTTGTCTCAGAGGTATTTCTCCCCTTTGCCCTCCCTCCCTGCAAGCCCCTGCCTGCACAAAGTCCTGAGCGTGCCAGCTGTGACTGGACACCAATTGTGCTCCCTAAGGGGCAGAGAGAATGGTGTTTGGACCTGTCCCTCTTCTGAAATGCTCTAATTAGGTGACTACAAAAAGTGACTTCAGTCCACCTCTGCCCCCTCCCCGCCTGGGGCAGGGACCTGAGCAGCAGTCCTGGCCCCTTTTAAAGGGAATGTCAAATGAGGAGTGTGCACTAGGACTTCTCTTTCCTCTTTCAGCATCTTACAGCCACATGCTGCAGCTGCTGCCTGGATTGGGGTCCTCACTGCCAACAGCATCCTAAACCTCAGTGGTGCTCTGGCAGCAGGCAGGGGCAAGCAGGAATTCTATCCAGATTGGAGGCATGCAGGGGGTGTGTAGAAGAGTGGTCAGTGCATTCATGTGCTGGACAGAAACTCCAGCTGTGTGCCATGGGATGCAGATGCTCAGAGCTCAATGCTCCCAGTCCATGCTCTGACCATGCCTGCACGTGCTCCTTCCCCATGGACGTGGCTGTGCTGAGAACTCATTAGCTGATTTTGCAGGGCTGCCTGCAAAAGGTTTTGTGACAAGGTGCAGCACCCATGGGACACCACAGCTTGGTGACCTTGTGCTGAGGCTGAGCACAAGCCTGAGCAGTGGTGGGTGCCCAGCAGCACCCCTGCTGAGGTGTTGAAAGCCATCACCCCAACAGATACACTGCAATGGAGACTGGGCAGCTCTGTGGTGGGCAGAAGAGGTTCAGCTGTGGTGCTTCCTCTTATTTTTATCACCAGTTTCCCTTGCTGAAGAGCTGACAGCAGCTCTGCAGCAGGTGATGTTCCACTGGAAGCACAGGGTTGCCCAGAGGCTGGCAGATGCCACACTCCTGGAACTGAAATGGTTGCACGGATGATGGAATATGTTTTCTGAAAGTCACTTTTGCACTGTTAGGTGGTTCTACATTTTGGGCATTGATAATCTTAAAAACCACTCCCACACATTTGATCCCTGAGAGTCTGAGCACTGAGCCTATACCTGTAAGCTTCAGCATTTTCTGCTGGGGTACCAATAATTTGTTTCCCCACCCTGTGCATTTGCTGTTTGATAAGTCCATGTACTCTTTAACTCCAGCCCTCTGTGAACATGGTCATTTAGATCATCTGTCAGGGGGATGTGACTCAGGACTCACTTTTTGCTGGATCCATTGAGAGCACGTAGCAGTGTCTGACAAGCACGCTTGCTGATCTTCTGATAATAATACCATGTCACCCTACATCTTCAACACTCCCATCCCACACAGGCTTTCCGTATCTGTTTCACTCACAGAACACAGTAATTATGTGTTCCACACGTGAAGTTACGATGGCAGCCCAGCATTGTTCAGCTGGCGGTGTTTCAGCTCTGGTTGTAGTCTACTCCCGCCGCCCGAGAGGTAAACAAACAGCCTATTTAACGAGTACCAAATTCTGTCAGTGCTGGGAGTTGCTATGGTGAGAATTCCCAGCGCGACGCTGCAGCCCTCGGTCACTCCAGGCAGAAGAACGTGGGCGTTTCGGATCACAACACCCTGTTTACCAAGGTAGCTCTGAAACGCATCGGAGGGCAGGGGCGGAGGCTGCTGGAACAGGGAGCCTGCTAAGGAAACTGCCAGAAACAAACACTCATGGACGGGAAGATTTAGGAATAATCAGAAAACCAGCTCAGGTCAGCAGCACCGGATTCAGCGCTGGCTCAGAGCTGCTCAGCTGCTGTTGCATTGGTATTTTTCAGGGCAACCTGGAGCATGCAGGGACCCAGAGCATAAAATCCTTGGGCACAGCAGTCAGCAAAGGCACCAACCAGCAGCTGCAGATGGAGAAATATCTGTGCTTTCAGCCCTCGGGGAAGGCTGTGCAGAAGAGATGAGAGGGCTGATAGCACTTCGCTTGATCCGCCTGCTGCATCCTCGCTGCTCCAGGAAGATTGCAGGCTCCGGGGCTGTCAAGCCGTCAACTTTCACTTGGTTTGACAACAAACTCACTTCACATACATGGTTACACTTAAAGAAAATAAAAGGAAGAAAAAAAGAAAGCTGTTGGAGCAAGCAATGCCCACAGATGCTTCCTAGAAGTAGAACGTTATTTTGTGATCTGGCACCAACATTTTAGCAGCCTATAAAAGGTAAAGTTGGTACTACAGCCAGCCATTTGTACTGTACAAATAAGAGCTGTGAATATATTCTGGAAGTAATGTCAAAGAGGACCAGATGGGAAATGAGCAGCATTCATTCTCATTTAACAAAGACAGCTAACCCAGAATATGCATTAACATGTAGCATTTTTCATCTGCCTCCATTCAGAACAGATTCTCAGTATCATTTCCAAGGAAAGGAAATTGGAGGAATACTTACTCCTTGGTGAATTACTGTTCTCTCATAATTGGAGAAGTTTGGCATCCAAAGCTAGGTGTAATATGTTTTCCCTGGAAATGTATGCAAGGACACAATACACCCAGAACCTCCTGCATTCAGGCGTGCAGCCAGCTCTGTGTGTTTTGGTCCATGCTGGATGGATCCAGGGTTTCAGAGGCCTTGGAGAGAGGTTTCACAAGGCAGGGCAGTGAGGGGAGGCTGTGCCAGGTGTACAGAGGGTCTGATGCCACAGCTGGAGGGTCTCTCTCCAGCCCCAGGTCACATTGCACATTTCAGTGACAGCAGGTCTGATTCCTCATTTCTTACATAAGGACAACATGGCTTGTGTGTGACATATGCTTTAGACACATGCTTTGAGGGCTGAACCCGAATTCGAAGGCTAACAAATCCTACATGTAGATTTAAAAAATGCAAGCTAATTTTTGACTCTTTCAGGATGCATTGAGTAGAGTGAGCCTGTTTGAGGGCAGGGATCCCAGGGTGCAATATGTTGAAGCATTTCTTTGTGTGTTTAGTAGAACCTCTGATCCTATTTTTAAACAAAACGCTATTTCCATTCCCTCTTTTTTTTTCTTCCTTAAATATTTAGAAGGGATTAACCACAGAAAACAAGCCACATCCTGAACTTCTTTTTTCCAGCATAAATTCAATCTTTTTATTCAAAATTGTTCATTACTGGAACCTCTCTCAAATTCCAAGTTCCTTTGTGTACCATTTCTCTTTTGGAAGTCCAGAATTGCTGCAGTTCCCCCAAGACCCCCATCCTGACACATCACAAAGCCAAAGTTTTATGCCATTCCACTCAGTGGAGCTCTGCATTTAAAACATGCCATTAATTTACAATGAGCAAACAGGTTTCAGCTCTGTTCCACAGCACTCTTCCCTTGTCTGGGAGAAATGCATTGACACAATCCATGCTGGCTCCTGGAGCTTTCTACTGCTCAGTGGTGTTTCCTAAATATTTTTGGCATATCCAGGGCCACATTCTGCCCCATGAGCAGCCTGCCCTGATCCAATACTGGGGAGCCCTGCTGCAGAGCCTCTCTTTTAATAATAGCAAGCAGAATGAAAGCCTGAAAATCAGTTAAGGTCAGACCAGATCACCACCAAGTTCCTGTCTGACCTTGAAAACCTGATAAAAATGCACAGCTCTGGCTGTGAGTTGACACTGTACACAAAATGCTTTTTGTATGGCTGCAGTACCTGGTTTAATGGATCCCTTTGGTCCCTCAGCTTTCACTACAAAGAATCCCGTTTGAAGAGACTGCACGTAACTCCTGGCCAGTGATCTGGCCACAAATCCTCTTCCTATCTCTCTCAGTAATACTTACAGTATGCCCATTTGGTATGCAAAGAAGCCACTTTCAGAAGCAGAATAGTATCTCCAACTTCCCAGACTAAGGTCTGGCCCTCAGTCCCAGGGACAGTTGTGCTGCCTCTGCTTGGTAGCAGACCCTATGCACCACAGACAAACCAAATCCAGCAGCAGTCCCTGGCTAAGGTGTGCAGCCAGCACCACACCTTCCCCACAAATTCACCCCAATCTCAGCCCCTGCAGCTCTGGGGTTCTGCCCCTGCAGCCCCGGTACAGGGTCACTACACTGCCATGTGTGTGCTGTGCAGTTTGCTGTGAACAATGCAGCAGAGGCTGCTGGAAGTGGTGGCAGCCTGTTCCACTCCCTGCTTCATCACTGCTTTGTGTGCTGAGCAGGTGCAAACCTGGTTATCGGTGAGGGAAGCAAGGCACAGGCTTTGAGGCTCACTTGTTCATGGTTCTGAGAGCTTTATAAAGCAACCCTGAACAATATGAGACTGCTGCTGTGTGAGTATTCTAGGAATCGTCACCACCAGGAGCAAATACTCCTGGGAACAAAACCTTAACCTGTAATTATGTGCAGTACAGTGCACCAAATCCTCTACAGCCCACAACCTTTTTTTCCTATGCTTTCAGCCTCTGCAAAGCTAAGGTGCAGGTTGTCCCCTACTCATTAGAGCTGGAGTAATGACTTACAATGGCTCCTAAAATCCCTGGCTAGGGCAAAGGAAGCAGCATGAATTTTATAGGCAAGAAAGACTAATAATCTTTCTCCCTTCCTCTAAAATCCTCTCTCTCCCCTCCTCTCCCAGAACAAACACACTTTTTAAAAGGCTTTTAAATAATCTCGTGTTCCTTAACAAAATTACAGCAGCAGTTTCCTCCTTTAATAGCACTCTTCTTCTTAGTAATCTTGTTTTAGCTACAGTTTTTGATGGAGAGTGCTGGTAGATGAATCATCTCTCACCCCTCTTGGTTATTTTGCCTGGCTTCAGGAAGAAGGAATTCTGTTTTGGAGCAAAGTTTCCTGTTCAGAAGAGGAAGCTCCATTTATGTGTGCTTTTAACTAGGAGTGATAAAAAATTTTATTTGAATGGTTAATTGGGACATAAATAGATGAATTGTGAATGTCAATCTGATCCATCCCAGTGGATGGCATGGTCCTGCCTCTCAGCCACTTATCTCAAATGAATTGAGCTGTCTTCTGCGAGCTTGAGGTCTGCTCCTGCACATCACCTTCTTATGCAAAGTGCTGGAAGGCACTGGCTGAAGGGAACAGAGACTGCCTGAGATCCCAGTGTTAATGGAGACAGGGCCACAAGTATTTTAGTCTGAGAGCTATGATATGGACAATCACTTCTGTGACAATCTCAGCCATAGAGAAGGCCAAAAGAAAATTTTATAAAAGTTTATTTTGCAAAACATAAATGACTGGAGGTGTCAGTGAGAGAAACAGAGGATTGCATGAACATGTAGTCAAATCAAATTGCACATTGAAGAGCAATTCAAAGAAATTCATTAGCAACCGGGAAAAAAAACAATAAGAATGTTGTAGAATAATAAGAATGTTACTATCCTTTTTTTTTCCCCCCCCTTCTTTAAATCAGTGTCACTGTGCAAGGGCACAACAGATCTTTGCACTGAGAGAGCTTCTCTTGTGCCTCTGTGCTGCTGAGGCTGGACTGGCAGGATGCTCACACTGGGACATCTCCAGGTCATGTTCAGCAGTGCCAGGTACAGATCTGCACTTCCTTAGGTCTGACTGCTTTGCCACAAATTGTCTTACAGCTCTCTCTACATGACAGAGGATGCTAACAAAAAGTAATTCCTCCTCCACTGCTGGGTAGGTTTTCCAGGTCATCAGAAATAATGAGCATTATCAGCTGCTGTGAAAGAGCCTAATATCACTGAGGAGTACATGAACTCTGCTCTGCTGACAGTGAGTAGGATGCTCTCAAGGAAGATGGAATCATAATTTTAAATAATCCATATTTTTTATTCCCTCATCTACCATCTTTCTCACATTTAAATTTTACAAGACGTGAGCTGGTCAAACCCAGACACATGGTTAATGTGGAGAAAGGAATGGCTTTGTATGAAGAGAAAATTACCATTGCACCTATACACCACAATATGTTGCACCATAGCAATTTAGCATAGACAGATGTCTGCTTTCCTCCCTACTTGCTGAATATGTCCTTTCCACAGACACAAATATTTTATTGCATTTTCCTGAATTCTGCCACCACCTCTTAGCAGGAAAACAGCACCTTCTGGTTGGCAAGAGCTTCTGCTCTGGCAGGAAAAGGATGTCAGACCTCCCTGGTCTCACAGAAGATCATCAAAGATGCCAGTGGCTTAGTCTAAATCTAGATTAGGTTTCAATCAGATAAACTGCTAACTGCATCTTGGGTAATTTCCTATGATTTTCCATGGGAATCAGATATCTGATGTGTTGGCAGTTGTCTAGTTGTCTCAGCATATCCAGAGTGGTTTTCTTAGCATTGGTCAGGCTAATTCATGGATTAAAGGAGGAAGGGAAAATTCCTTCCATGAATAAAGCACTAGCTATTTTGGTCACGAGTGGCATCAGCTACTTATAACTCTATTCCTGGAAATGAATGCACGGCTGTGCAGGTGGTTTTGGCTTGCTTGAACCTGGATGGATGTTCCAAAAAAAAGAGCTGGTGATCACAGCTAGTATTCCATGAAAGACAGGAAGAGCATCTCTGTGCCCTGACCTGCTGAATTAATGAAACCAGGATCCACAAGGACTGATTTCAGAAGTGAGCAGGTAAATACAAGCATCAAGTACTTGGGCAGAGCCGTTATAAATGAGGGGAAATACCATTACTCATTAAAAAAATCATTGGAGGGCTGCTGAAGAGGATAAGGGATCACCTGATGGAATCATACAAACAGCATAAGGAATAAAAAGAGATTAAAATCTTGATACATAATCAAACTGAGAACTAAGTTTGACCAAAGAGAGGAACCACTTATATCATGCAAGAGGAATGCAGCTTGGGCAAAAATGACCAAGAAACAACACAGTTCACAAGCCATAGGAAAGGAAAAAAGGCAAACAGCAAAATAAATACAATGGACTTCCAGAAACCATATTTCAAAAACCTCACAGTACTGATAATAAGTCTCAGAGAAAAGAGAATTCAGGAAAGTTTGCAGCACCTTAAATAAACAATGCTAAGGGCATCAATTCAAACAATCCCAGCAGAGCAGGGAAAGCAGCTTTTGTAAGAAAGAAACATTTTTTTAAAACATGACCACTTCATTGACCTGTAATGAAATAAATGGTTTATTCAGAAAAGGGAAAAGAGATTCACTGGCGTGGGAATGTAAATGTATAGGCTGAAAATGTAGGGACCAAACAAGAAAAATCAAGATGTGAAAAGAAATACAACCAACAGGTTCAAGAGCACATTGAGAAAACATAAAATAAAAAAAAAAATTATCAGCGACATAAAGGCCATCTATCAGAACTATCCAACAGGGAAGAAAAGCACATGCCTTCTTCACCACAGCTTTCAGTAAAAAGACCACTTGTACCCAAATGGTTTGCACAGTTGGTGCCATGGATGACAGGAAAAGATCTCAGTCTAGAAGGAAGCAAGAATAAGTAAAGAATACTTGCCTTGATTACATATAATGTGCTTAGACTGCTTGTTAAAGCAATCTCATGGCTGTTAACAGCTCTCTGGGATCCCACAGAGAACCAACAAGGTGTCAGAACACTGCAGAAGTGAGACATAACTCCTTTCTGGAAAAGAGGGGAGCTTAAGAATGGTGTGGCACAAGCCAACACCATTGGAATTTCCAGAGAAAATTGGAATAAAGAAATGTTCTTTAAACATCTGGAAAATAACAAGGAATTGAGTAATGGCTAACACAAATTCTTTAGATCACCTAGATATTTTTCCTAAAGCTCCAAGACTAAAAAGGTGCTCGATGGATGTCAAACCAAACTGAAATCAACCACACTAAGCTGTTGCAAGAAAAAAAAAATAAAAGGAAAAAAATTATTTAAGTAAGCATCATGTGGTGTGTACAGCCAGGAGTGATTTCTGCCTGGTCTAGTGATGTGTTCCTCTCATCTCATCCAGTGCTGCAAAGATCTCACTAGAACTCTGTGACACTGGATTTTAAGTTACTTGAGGAACCAGGGCAGAGGAACTATAGTAGGACCACACAAATGATGAACAGTCTAGAAAATATGGTCAACAATCATGTAAGACCCAAAAAAATAATGTAAGACCCCCAAAAATTTCTTTTCTTTAATTGTAGAAAAGAGACATCAGAGAGAGGCACAACACTGGTCTTCAAATACATAAAGGGTAGCAGCAGAGAGGAAGGGAATTTGCTGAGCTCCACATCCATTGAAAAAAGGTCAAGGAGTGAGATCAAAACATAGTAAGGCAGCAGCATGCATTTTCTGATGGTTAACCATTAGAACAGGTTATTACAACTAAGAAATTGCTATCTGAGGATGTTTTTAAGTCACCTGTTATGCAAGAAGCAGGCATTGTTTTTCCTTCCTTGTGGAATGGGATAAACTAGACAACCTCTGGATATCCCTTCTGACCTTGCTCTCTGTGATTCATGCACCAGGAAAGCCATGGGCAGGTGTTTCTTTGAGGATGACTTCAGTGAACCTGAGGAGCAAAGGCTGGGTGTGGGTAGCAGACACAGCATGGTTCAGCCAGTTTTGAAAAGGCTTCTCTGATGGGCAATTTTCTGAAAACCCACAAAGAAGATAAACCACTAGGAAAGCAAGAAAAGCTTCACTTTTAAGAGAGTTGATTGTGTGTCAGAAGTCAGCTGAGCTGGTTTTCTAATTTCTTTTTTTCCCAAGTGACCAGTTAACACCTCCAACCTCACCCCAGGTGTTCCTGTTTTAAGCAAGGCTCACACACAGGTGGTGATGAGTTGGGAGCAACTCTTGAAGGCTGTGTTCAGTAGTTCTCCCTCACTTTATCAATGTTGCTGGCCTTTAGTACCCAGCTGCACAAACCATGTTCAACTGCCTTCTTGGGCCAGACTCAGCATATGCTTCTGCTGGCAGGAGACCAGGCCCCAAAAGCACACCAGGCTGCAAAGTTAAAACGATAGGAAACCACCTCTTTTCTGCTCTAAAGCCCACGGAGACCAGTGCCAGATCAGAGCTGGGCAGCCACTGAAATAGAAAAGGGTGCTGCCAAGATCTCAGCTCCTTTCCTGGCACAATTTCCATCAGGCATAACTTTACTTTCCTAGTCATAGTCAGGAAGGAAGAAAAATATAAGCACTACCTTATGCCTTCTCCACCTGGTCTTCTCCTGGCCTGTTCAAGAAGCTCAATCCTAACTAAGAGAAATCACTTCCAGCTCTTATTCTGGATAATATTTTAAATCAACATCTCTGCAGTTTAGATCTGGTTTGCACCCATGAAGACATGTACATGCTTAATAATGACATTACATGAGCCATACAAACCCAACAGGACTCTTCAGTCAAAGTCAAGGGACAAGATGTGTCTTTACCCTGTCAAGCCCAGAGCAAAACTCAAAATTCCTTGCTCCAGTCAAGTTACACAAAGAGGAAAGAAAATTCTTCTCTGCTGGTTACCTTCTACCTCTGTTCCTGAGCAGTATTCTCCATCCATATCCTTAACTCTAGCCCACAAGGCTTCACATGGAGAAGGAAGGAGAGAAATTAATTCTTCAGAGCTGGTTCTGTCCTGCAATGGCTTGCTCTCAAGGACAGGCAGCTGTAGCCTTTCTGGCCACAAAGGGAGGGTTAACTCCTACCCTGCCAATTTTCAGATGGATAGCATCCAAAGTGATCTTCTTGCCTTTAACTTTCCCAAATGGACACATTCTGGCGTGGGTAAGTGAGACATATGTCCGTGTCCATATGCATACAGATAAATGACATTCCTATACCTCTAAGGCACATGGATAACCCCCACCACTTCCTAGCTGCTGAGATCCTCCAGGGATATTTTATGCAAATGATTTAATGAGAATACTTCCGAAGGATTTGCATTCAGGCATAACCTTAGCACAAGTGCACATCTAGAGCGCAAAAGCTAAAATCCTGGCCCAGGGGGCTGGGAATGAGGAGGTGTGAGATGCCAGCACTCCACCCTGCCTGGGGCTGGCTGTGAGTGCATCCCTCCCCTGCCAGAGGCACCAATGTTCCCAGTCCTGTCCTCTGTGCAGGATGAGTGACTGCTGGCTGCACACTCAAACTCCAGTTAAAGTCAACCATGAGTTTCTCAGCTTTATTTTCACCCCTCTGTCATGCACAGCCCCTGGTTCCCACTTGCTCCCATCATATCAGGAGTCGCCAGAGAAAAGAGAAGGAGCAGCAGCAGGAGGAAGCAAGAGAGCAGCAATGGGAGGATATTTATGGTTTTTTTAATCTGGATCTTGGCAGCCCTTGTTTTGGTGAGGAGGGAACAAAAGAACAACACCTCAAAGCTTGTGCTCAGCATAGGGAAATTTATATCAACTTCCCCTGAGCAGTAGGCAGGTGTGTGCATGCATGGGACTGCATGGACAGCCACATGACCCAACACAAAGGCACAGGGACCCTTCTCTGGGGAAGGTGAGGGGACAATGACCCCACAGAGGGGAAGGAAAGGTCTTGGCCTCACCCACTGGAAAAAGGATGGCTGCTGGCACAGGGTGCAGCCAGATGCAGGATGGCCGAGGGAGGCGGCGGGTTGGGTGACAGGAGGCTGGGCTGCAGGTGTGGCTGTAAGAGGAGACACTGCTTACACTTGGCAGGCGCGACCTCGATCAGGCCTGGGAGCGTGCAGATGATTGGGAATGAGTTATGGAGCCAGCCGCCTCCGGCGTGCCTGCTCAGAGCGGGGGAAGCCTGGTCTGAGAGCTGTCCTGCACCAGGAGCCCAGAGCCTGGGAAACGCTGGAGGAAAAGGGGGCAAATCCTGCCACTGCACTCCTGGATGCACGAGTTTGATGGCCTGGTGGAAGTGACCAAGGCACCCAAAGGCTGCACAGGGCATTTTGCTTTTCATCTCACCTAACTTCATCTCTCTCCAAAAGCTAGGAGGCAGCCCTGGTGGGAAGAGAGGGACAGTGCCAGAGGCTGGAAGTGCCCTCCTTCAGGGCTGGTCACACACAGGTCATCTGATGCACATTGTCCAAGCTGCAAGGGATATCTCCTCTTAACCTCCCCCAGCATTCACCTCCAGATCTGGCCACTAGGCTTTTTTAAAAGCCCAAAGTTCATTTGCTAAGAAATATTTTTGCTGCATTACCTGAAAACCATTGCTATCTCTACGTAACTGTAAAGAAACAGCTTTCCATCCCCAAAGAATAATAGAGTGAAATTCCACAGCACTCAAAAAATAATAACCACAGCAAGAGAACTAAGGAGTTCAGGCTGAAAATTGGGCTGCAGCACCGAGCAGAATAAAATGAAAATTTCCCCAAGCAGAGAGAATGGCTGGAAATAGCTGCACCTTCCCTCTCTGTTCCTGTGAAGCCAGGTTACAGTGAGAAAAGGCATTTTTAAATGGCACCAGAGTTTCTGAGTACTGTGGAATATTTACAAAGGCAAAACCAAAGCAAAAAAAGAGCACACAGTGTGCTCAAGGTAACAAAGAAATTCTGTGATACAGCAGGTAACCGAGCTTGGCTCTGTAGAGACTGAGCATATGCTGTAACTAATGGATCATCTTTCTCCTGTATTACATTTGCTTAGCTTGGTGATAAAAATATATGTCTTCCTCCACAGGCACATTGACCACATAGTGCTGAAGGTAGATTGTGAGGTTTTATGTTTGTTTATCATGATACATGCAAACAAAATACCTGTCTTGCAAAATATTTTGGCTGCCATCCACCACAAAATAGTCTTTAGGCAGAAAGCTCATCTAAGAAACTCCTTCCTTTCAGCCACCAGAAAGAGTAATTAAAAAACTAAAAAGCGTTTGCCTGTCCATTTGGAAGCCAGCGAGCAGCTCAGCTGGGCAAAGAACATGGGCTCGGTGGAGTTTCTGATTAACCAAACGTACCAACTTTAATATGAGACCTCAACCCACCATAACAACCCTCCCTCAGCTCTCCCCACTTTGCCTCTGCCACCTTCTAAAGGTGGTTATCCCAGAGGTTATCTTAACCAAAAAAAATGCTTGAGTGCAGTTATCTTGGGAGGCACAAAGAGAGGACACAAAATAATTAAAAGCAATATTCACTTCTCCACTTCAGAGAGCTCCTGTTTGAGCTCCAGAGGGATGAGAGGGAAAGTAAGGGATGCTTCCTAGAGAGCAAGTAAGGTGAACCAGGACAGCAGAGGGGTAGGCTCAGGACAGTGGGGAAGATAGGAAACTGGAGCAGATTGTGGCAAGTGGGAGACGTGGTGGGGAAGGAGAAGCAGGTCTGTAGGTGGGGAAGCAGGAAAGCAAGGGGAGCGGGGCGGACAAGAGGATTTTGGAGAGCGGCTAGCCAGCTGGCACACACATAGCAGCTGCTGCTGTGTCAGCCTAGCAGAGGAGCTGCAGCTGCACGCTGGCCATGAATAGCAGCGGAGCAGCGTGCCGGCTGGCTGCTGGAGGGACGGGGGCAGCGGGGCGCTGAAAAGGCAGGGGGAGGCTCTCTCAAAGCTTTTCTGTGCAGGGGAACTTGACAGCCCTTTGATTTCTGAGCTGTTTGTTCTCCAATTGTCCACTCCGGTGGATGATCAGTGCGAAAGAGTTAAATGGGGAGAGGGGGGAGGGAGAGAAGCAGTAGGAAAACTTAGGTCCTAAATGCAGATCTGGGCTTTGATACTGTATCCATAGCATGCAGTTGCCTGCATGTATAGCTTTCATAGTTGTCAGCGGGGATCAAAATCACAGGGCGCTTAAACTAAAGGAGAAATCTCCGCGCAGTTACCCTCATATTTTCTTGAGCCACCACTGGAGGAGGACATGATCCACCACTTGGCCATCTGTTCTGTGTGCTGCACATGTCACTCTACGAGCCCTCCCGTGTGAGCTCCGACGGGGCTGTGGGTTCACACACCCTTTGTGTCTCCACACGAGCGTGGGTGTGCGCACCCCATGCACTCTTCCACAGCCACGGGTGGTTCTACACAGCTGTGGGTGCATGCACTCCATGCACTATTCTATAGCCACGTGTGGTTCTACACAGCTGTGGGTGCGTGCACCCCATGCACTATTCCACAGCCACGTGTGGTTCTACACAGCTGTGGGTGCATACACTCCACGCACTCTTCCACAGCCACGGGTGGTTCTACACAGCTGTGGGTGCGTGCACTCCATGCACTATTCTTTAGCCATATGTGGTTCTACACAGCTGTGGGTGCATACACCCCACACACTCCTCTGGGGCCGTGGGCATTCCCAGCATCCATGTTTCTCTGGAACCACGGGTGCATCCACCCCACGCACTCTTCTACAGTTGTGGCTACGCGCACCATGCGTGTTCTTTCTCTAGTATGGATGATCCCGTGCTCTGCTCTCCTCCATGGCTACACCTGCACATACCATGCACCTACATGACTGCAGGCACGGCCAACCAGTGCCGTCGTCCGTGACTGAGTGCACACTGCTCCTCCACAGCTGTAGGCGATCCCCCTGAGCACCACCCCACAGCTGGGGATAATCTTCGCTTGAGCGCTACTTTAGAGCTGATCCTACCCTGAGCACTCCTGCACAGCTGTAGGTGATTCCCTCCCAGCACTTCTGCACAGCAGTGCTAATTCCAGCATTAGTGGGGTACTCCCACCCCAAGTATTCCCTGGCTGTATGTGCCCTTCCATGCCCACCTGCACACTCCCTGAGCAGCTCCACACGACCGTGGGCGCACACATCGCCTGCTCCCTCACAAGCAGAGGCTCACCCACCCTACACCCTCCTCCTCTGCAGCCACCCGCATCCCGTGGCTATTCCTCCAACACCGTGGGCTGGGTATCCACCCCACACCCACCGACACGCGTACTCCTCCGCGCCCGCGGGTGTCCCGCATCTCTCATCCCCCTGCACCACCTGGCGCTGGCAGACCCCGCTGCGGTCAGGGCAGGGCGGAGCGAGAGCCGCCCGCCGCCCTTTAAGAGCCGCGGCGGGCGCGGCGCTGGCCCCACCCGCCGGCCGCGGGGCCGGGCCGTCCCCCTCATTAATATGAAGGCGGCGGCCGCGGCGGCGAATGGGTAATGAAGCTGTCACTCCGGCACCTACTTGTTGGGTGTCCGCGGAGCCGAGGCGCACAGAGGGCGAGCGGAGCCCGCGGGAG
>VZTT01001989.1:87551-102065 GCA_013400855.1 Buphagus erythrorhynchus
GAGCGCGGCCCCGACCCGCCGGTACCGCCCGGGACGGGCCCGGGGCTGCCCGCTCCGAGCGCGGCCCCGACCCGCCGGTACCGCCCGGGATGGAGCCGGGACCCGCCGGTACCGCCCGCCTGCCGGGCTCTGTGTGTGTCCGTGTGTGCGGGACCCCGCGCCCGGCCCCGCTCCGCCCTGCTCTCCGCTCCCCGGCTCGGGGGTTCAGTGCTTCGCCCCCGCAGTGCCCTGGTACCTCGGCCCCGCCACCTTGTGCGCCGCACGCAGAGCCCTGTGGGTTGGAAGGGATCGCGGTCCAACCCCGCTGCCGTGCACAGGGACACCTTCTGCTAGCCCAGGTTGCCCAAAGCCCCATCCAGCCTGGCTTTCAACGCTTCCAGGGATCGGCATCAATGGGGGCTGCAGACCAGTGCTAGTCCTTGGAGACTGGAAGCATCCTTCTGCTTTTGGGGGTGCTGGGTGTGGAGAGTGCCCGGCGGGAGGGAGGCAGGGCAGGCTGGGCTCCCTGCCCGGCTGCAGGCAGGTAGAATCCTGCAGGGAGTTTCACAGCTGTTGCCCTCAGCCCTTCCAAGTGGGCCACGGGGTGGAAGCTGGCAAGTTGCGAGGTGCTGAGGAATGGGGATGGTGCAGGGCCCCGGCTCGGTGCGGAGATGCGTATCGGAGCCTCGGTACCTGCGGATTGCGTTTGGCACCTGGTGACTAACAGATGAAACGGCCCTTGCTGACCTCTCAGACCGTAGCTCGCAGCATCTTGTTTGCTTGGAGAATGCCTGCTAGGAATGGTTAGGGACAAAAATGCTTCATTTGCATTTCAAGCTAAAGGAAGCCAGTCTATATAAATCATTTCACTTTCTGTGCTGCCAGGGACCCTCCAACCTGATGCTCATGCCCCACAAATTAAGGACTGACTGAGTTTGCTGCAGTTGAATACTTAAAAAGATACAACTGATACATTTTTCTATGCAGAGGCACTTAAATTCTGGTTGCCAGGTTGGGGTGTGTTGATGGCCTTTGTTGGTCCTGTGCCCTCTTGAACTTGGAAGTGTTCCTGTTAATGGGTATAGTCGATACCATAAACCCAGGGTATTTAGAACTGTGTTCTTAAGGTATAACATCAAAGAGAAAATTAGGATTCTTTCTCCTCTTTATTGGCCATTTAATACAGACTTGATGAAATCGTAAACTCTTCGGCTGGAGATTTCAGTAACGTTAGCACCTCAAACTTTTGAATGTTATCTGCATGAGGAAGTAAAGGTAATTTAACTCATGCTTTTATTTCGTCAGTTTCTAGTATTGCTGCTTGAAACACAAGGCGAGTTTGATAGTCCTTGCACTGCAGGTCCCTAAGCCCAGCCTTCTTTGAATTTTTCCCTGTTAGAATAAGCACATTCTTACCTTGCAGCTGCCGGATATTGTTGTTCTGTGCTCACCCAGTCCTAAGGAAGGCCTGTTTGACCTGCCTCTTGCAGGTGAATGAATGCAGTGTCTCCAGCCCACACTGCCCTATCTGCTGCTTTTTCTTGTACCATTGCCTCCAGCATTTTAAGGGAATTGTAATACTCAGGGTATTTCTTTTTTTCACCATTTTTTCTTGTAGCTGTTGCAAAGCGGGCTGTAATTTATTTGAGCAGTGCCACTGCAGTCTAGTGGGTGGTTAGCTGATTTTTGGCTGGTTTACTGAATACTCTCCCAGCCCACCCAGGGTTCTAAAAATAAGCTGAGTAGTTTTACTTTACAACAGTCTGTGGCTGCACCTATGGAAAAAAGTCCCTCCTCTATATTGTAGTTAAATCTTGAACTCTGTGTTCATCTATTGATGGGGAATACGACATCTTTGTCAGAGCTGTGCATAAGCTGTGTAGACTTTGCAAGGAGAGGCTTAATTGCGGTGCTAGTTTATCATGAGGGGTTTTTGAAGTAGGTTGAGTTCCTGGGTTATGTTTCAACCCCTTGGGGTAATTTCAAAATTATTCTCAAATAGTGTTATTTCTGTATTTGAGTTTGCAAATGAGAAACAACAATATGGACATAGTCTTCTCGTATGACTTATTTTTGCTGTAGGACAGTAGTGAAGTTACTGTTTCTTTAATATGATGGGAAGGAGCAGGAATAAAGAGCATTAGAAATTGTGTCCTTCACTTATGAAACAAATTTGCTTTGGTGTTGGTGGTGAGCAAAGGATTTATTTCAGTAGTTCTAGCTTGAATTTTTAAGCTCCACACTAATCAAAAGCATTGAGTCTATGCAGACTTCTTGGTGAACCTTATCTGAGTGATAACTCCCTCACTTAGAGACTAATGCAGTAATGTATAAATTGCTGGGGAGGGGTGGTGTGGAGTTTCTTGAAGTCCCTGTGATACTACTGTGTCCCAAGCTAGCAGTAGCTGTAAAGCAAATAATTTCTTGAAAAGTGATGTGATTTGTTTTTACTGATTTTCCTTTTTATTTTATGAGGTAAAATTTTTCAGTGTGGACAACTGTCTCTTCTGTAAAGCTGCAGTACCAGAGTTCAGTGACTTCCAGTGTTTGAAACAGTGTCAGTTATCCAGCTTATTCCTATTTCCTGTCCCTTTTTTTTTTATATCATTAGTCTGATCTCTGATTTGCAAGAGGGAGCTTGGGATAGTGCCAGAAAGTTCTTAAAATTGCTACCTTGGGATACATCATCCACAGAAATCTGGCAGTGGGAGAGGCTGAGGAACAGCTAGAACAATACAGCTGTCTTCTTCACCCACCTACCTCACATTTTTTTCTTTGCCTCCTGCTGTAAAACTTGAAGCTTAATGCTTGTTTGAGATTGTTAACAAACAAATGATGCAATTAAAATTTATGTGCAACTTTAAAACAAAGAAGACAGAAGAATTCGAGTAGCTTTGAAATTGATTCTGATCGGTTACAGTTTAGGCTTGTTAGTCTTGAGCATTTTTTTCCCCAGCACAAAGCTGTTTGTTCAGACACTGAAGCTTCACAAATACCTGGCACATTAATATTTATCAATAACCATTGGCAGAATTTTAGATTTGGGGTTAACTGAAGGTTGCTTCTGAAGATGGTATTTTAAAGTTAGTCGTTCTGTGGGATGGGTTATGTGGAACCATTTCTTGTACTCCTTTGCAAGATGGCATGAAATGGAGTTGTGTGTGGTTTTTCCCTCCACCCTGTTCTTTCCCTCAGGGAATTCAGCGTTTTTTTTCTGTACCATAAATATTGGTATGGCATCCATTACTTCAGTTAATTAGTCATATAGAGGAATTGTTCTGACTAGTTGTGGATGTTGAAATCATGTATTACAGTATGCATCATTAGCTCCTCTCAGCCCCTCTGTTTTTGAGATCCTGCTGTGACTGACAGTGCACCCATGGGTACTGTATACTCTGAACTCCCCGGGTGAACTTCAGCATTCAGGGTCTTGGGGATAAGTAGCAGAAACAAGGATTTTCACCTCTCCTTTTCCTTGGTGCTTAGCTAGGACTCTGTAACCGATCTAGGTGGTAGAGGTTCAGGGAGCCCTTGCAAATTGCTTGGATAAAAGATGCCTTCCCCACTA
This sequence comes from Buphagus erythrorhynchus, assembly GCA_013400855.1. Taxonomy (NCBI): domain Eukaryota; kingdom Metazoa; phylum Chordata; class Aves; order Passeriformes; family Sturnidae; genus Buphagus; species Buphagus erythrorhynchus. The sequence goes on from VZTT01001989.1 coordinate 91,099, forward strand.
GGATTAGGCAACTGATTGATTTTTTTTTTTTTTTTTTTTGGCACTATCTTAGTGTTTTTTCCTATTTAGAGTGTGATTGTAGCACCTCTCTCTAACCTTAGGAAGTAATGTTAACACTCAGGTAGATAAAAAAATGTCTATAATTTGAATGTCCAGACTGTGTGTGAGTTTCATGTGTATGCAGTCCATGTGTGGGTCTCATCCAAATGCCTGGAGGGGTTCAGTCTTGATCTAAAACATACACAGGCATGTGAACTATCAAATATATAAAGCTGTTTAGAGGATAGCTTGGCTGCAGCAGTAAATGTTAAATTTCTTAGAAAGCAACTTGTCCCCTCCCCTGCCAAAACCTGAGCAGGAATACTTGACCTTGCAGCTTTTATTGCTTAATGGGTACAGCATTCTGCCTGGCACTTTCGCATGTTGTCTGGTGAACTGTAGGATTCTGCACCAAGCTCTCCCTGTCCTTTTCGTTTGAGAGGTGAAGGTGGTTAGAGCCCTGGAAGACATCTAGCTCATTATCTGGGATCCTTGGTGCCTCTAGGGAACTAGATAGCCTGGCTATAGGAAATGCTCTTGTCTATTTTTGTTTGGCTGATAGATCCACAGTTGGTCTACCTCCTGTCTCAACACAGCCATCACTGCTCTCTGATCAGGATCTTGAGGCTTTGTAATGAAAATATCCTGGATTAGATTACTCTCTGCTCCCTGATAGAGTAAACATGCATCCTGTCATCTTGGATGACAACCCATTGGGACAGATATGCTTAAATTAGGCAGGTTAAAGTTAGGCCATTTAGCACTGGAAAAGGAACTTGGGCATGGCTGTACCAGAGGAGTAGTAGGTATGTTTTTTTCTTATAAAAAGATTACAATTTGACAGATGAAACATCAGGGGAGACGCTCAGGGAGCTTTACCTGTAATTAGTTTTGCTCCATTGAAACTCCTTCTTAAGGAAAGTGCTTGCAAAAGCACAGTTCCAAGCAAGACCTGAGGGCAGGGAATAAGAAGTGAGAGCAGGACCTTATGCCAAAATGTAAAATTCACCTGGTAGCGATGGGCTATAATGTACATGCATTGCACCTTGTTAGCATAGGAAATCAGCATGGAAAAAATAATCTAGTTAATAGCTGTATATTGATGATCTAACATAAATGTTTAATGTCTTGTTTACCACTAGCCTTTTTTCCCCAGGTGAAAGACTTTGCTGACTATACTTGACTTTCCCTCCCCAGACTTGGTGCATGCTTACTGCCTCTGCCTGGTGGGCTTGTCAGCTGACTCTGGGACTCCTGTGGAACTGCCATGCCAAAATACTTCTTATTTTGTCAAAACCCCTGCAGTCCTTGTCTCATAAAGCCTTCCCCTGCTTGTTGGAAATCGTGAACAAATACGCTGTGAATCAGAAAATACAGATCCGTGTTTCCTCACTTTTGGGGAGGTAGATCATGGAATTTATATGCTTTCACCTGCTCAGTACTGTATTTGCCTTGAAGCCTTTTTGATCATAAACAAATTTTGAGGAAATGGTTTATTATAAAAATGATATCCCTTTGGTCTCAAGTGATACAAATGCAAAGGGTAGTTTTAAGGTTTGTTTTTTGTTTTTTTTTTTTTTGCTCTTTCTTAGAAGAAGATAATGGAGTGATGTTTTAGAGAGTGACTTCAGCAATGCTGGGAAGTGACAACTCCAGTTGATTTCAATAGCAGCTGCAGGTGTCACCTCTAAAAAAGAACCAAGGCCTTAATGGTGACCACTTCAGAACCACTCTTTGAAAAAGGGATTTATTATTGGCATGCTGTGTGTGCCAGCAACTATTTGCAGCTTGCCCAGAATAGAAAGTCTAAAGACTTAAGTTTCATGTAACTATAGGAAATCTGTCTTCTAATTTTAAGCAGAAGTGCTCTTTGCACTCTTGATCTTTCATGCATTCATGTCACTAAATCTAGAATTTATGTCTTTGAAATAAATATGCCTCAAAGGACAGTATTCTGCTATCTATTTAAACTTTATACCTCGAAGTTCTGGGGGTATTTTGAATGTCACAGAGATGGTCAGATAGTAAAGAACACTTCTATTTATACTCCTTGAAAGTTTCCTTAAATAAACATGTGCTTATTTATTGGAAACACTGAGGCTGAAGTCAAAACTTGCAGACGAAGTCCCTCACCTCCCAGCCACTGACAATGTGCTTGTACACCTCTTGTCAGCTTTCTAATCTTTATTCCAGAAGGTGCTCCAGCCAGCCTATCTGTGAAATGCTACACTCCTAGCCACAGCTGGTGTGGGCATTAAATCTTTGACTGAAAATGGAATAGGTATTAAAGTAGTCAGGATTACTCTTACAAGAGAGGATATGAGGTAGAAGCTGAGCATGTTGGATTCACTGCAGTGCAGTAGAGGCTTTGTAGCACCGTCTCTGGGCTGTTTAAAGATGTTCCAAATGCTGTTCTCTCAACAAAAAAGTCTGCATAGGAAAGGTTTGCTGGAGACATGACCACTTGTAGCTTTAATCTTTAAACAATCAGGTTTATCTTGAATGTAGTTGGGGTGAAATTATAATTGGTTTGTGTTATATCAGACTTGTGATATTTGGCCTAATTAGGCCGTGTTCCCACTGTATTTTAGGTGACTTGAGTGATTCTGTGAGGTTCAAGTGTGGGTGTAGATGTTGAGGAGCTTTGTGTGGCAGAAGCTGCCTTCTGTGTTTGAGGCTACTGCTTGTATTTCTTGTGCAACTGCAGCTTGCTTTGGCAACTATTGCAAGTTCACTGTTTTTCAGTACAAAAGCTGCAAAAATTTAAGCTTTTGTCGAACAACTGATAATGTGGAACTACTACGTTTTCTGGATTTAAAAAAATGCCAAAAATAGTATAGTGAATTTTTAGTATATTTATTAATACGTATTTTTGCCACAAAGCTTTTCTTGTATGAAAGGAGATTTGAGACAGATGTGTAAAGCAAATTATGTTTTTGTTTTTTTAACTTTGAAAATTACTTTTTCTTGTCCCCTGTGGGCCAGTGGCTGTCTGGCCCTTCTGTTGAGCAATGCTTTCGAGTCCCTCTGTGTAGGTGAGATAGGTGGAATTCATCTTTTTCTGTGTAGTCTGACTCTCACTTCTTTTTCCTCTAGGTGTTGCTTTGTGTTGGCTATGAAATACATGTTATGGACATACTTTAAAAACTACCCTAAGTTCATAAAGCAGCTATGATCACATCGTATACTTAGTCATCTGCAGGAGCTTTAGGTTATTGTGTGCCAGAAAGCTTCCCTCCCTGCTCTTCTGAAAACAAGCCCAGTGTTTTGTCAACTCTGTGTGGGTCCTGCTTATGTTGTCTGCTCTGTTTCAGAGCTGCTCAGCCTGATGAGGAGACATCATCAGAAAGTGACCCTGCCTTTTCTGCCAGCACAGCAATTTGCTTTACTTTGTTCCTCTCCTGTTCTAGCTGCAGTAATCCTCTGCTCTGGAAGGAGTTTGAGAGCATCAGTTTGGAAGGAGAGAGGCTGCTTCCAGCAGTGAGGAATAAGGATATACTGGCAGTGCTTCTGACTCCTCCATGCTTATCCATTTGCTTACCTGCAGGAGAGTTGCTGCTGTTCCTTGGCAGTGACTCCACCCTTCCCTCCCTCTCCTGCACTGGGATAAACCTTTGATGGGCTTTTTGCTAGAAATCTGCTCTGGCTTTAGTTAGTGGGTGTCTGAAAGGGGTCAATCTCCGGTCAGAGGTGACTGCTGGCTGGCAGTGCCGTGTCCATTCAGGGCTTTTGAGCTGCTCGGCTCTCACAGGAGGTGTAGCCTGACCCCCCAGCCTGCCCCTGCTCCCAGGGCTGGGGGATGAGCCAGAGTGGGTAGCTGAGAGCATCTCTGCCTGCTCATGTTGGACACCACTGACCTCCTGCCTCCCGTGGGGTGGTGGGGCTCCCTTGGGGCTGCCCCTTCCCCTCTGTGTATCCGGGGACACCTGTTGGTAGGGACAGAGCTGAGGAGAAAGGTGTGATGGCTCTGATGCAGATCAGCTCGAGTTAGGGAGGGGTGGCCATCCCTGATCTAACCAGTCTTTTGGTGCCTTTGCTTACTGTACAGGAAAAAATACTCTGTATAAATGATTGAGTGCTGTCTTCAGCAGAGTCTGTCATGTGCTCATTGATAGGACAGACAAGCAATGATGCTAGACTAGGACTGAACAGATTAGTTTATTTTTTGATTACTCCAATGCTGTTTCTTTTTTTTTTTTTTTTTTTTTCTGGTCTGATGGCCAGATTCTGCTTGAAGATAGTTAATTTTAGAAGTCCAATGTGTGGAACATAGTAGACATATTTCAGCATCACCAAAGATTTAAATACCATTCTGCTCTGAAAGAAATGCTTGCTATTTTCCTGAAACGTCTCTACCACTGCTTTTGATATTAACCATTTTTCTTGTAATTATATTTGGGGAATGATGTACAGTTATAAAATCTTTTTTAAGAGTTGAGCTATACCTTATGCTCATTTGTTAAACCATTCCCAAGGGCTTTCTTCATAGTTGTAGCTAGCTTTTAATTTGTATATAAAGGAGCAAAGTTAAATATTTATTTTATCATTACTGTTTCAGATGCTAAATAAAGTGTAAAAAGCATACTTAACATGAGGATCTTCTGATAACAAGAACTCTGAGCTGAATCATGTTGTAAGCCTGGATTTTATCTGTGGCTGCAATGACTGCTCCTCAATAGAAAGCTACATTAGATGGAGGGGACAAGGCATTTCAAGGCTAAATGACAATCTTAGTCTTACTTGATTAGAGCTTGCAGAGGTTGCTAAGAAACAGCCTAATAGTCCTTGAGTAACCAATTATATGCCCTTAGGACAGATGCACAGGTGCTCATTCTCTAAGTTGGTTTTGTTTTTTTGGTTTTGTTTTTTTTTTTTGTTGGGTTTATTTTTCTAAATCTGAGATAAGGCTGGAGTATTAGTTCACAAGCAGCAATCTATTTACATCCTGCTTTGGGCTTGAAAGTCCTGATTATATATCTTGCTCCCAGCAGGATGTGTTCTGGTGGGCTTTGTTTAGTATGTTACAGTTTGATGATTATAACATTTAAATTATTGTTGCAGTGCCTCTTCTAGTTCCACGTAGTCCACTGTGTCTCTAGTCTCTCTTTCTAGTACTGTGAACATACCCTCTTAAATAACTTTAAGCATATAACGTTCAAACAGGATAAATTTTACATTTTCAGATCCTTAGTGAATCTTAATACTGATGCAGTATCCTATGGTAGGTAGAAAAATGTCCTTACCCTTCATACAAATTGGAGAGAATTATTATATGAGCTAACAGTTAACTAAAGCATCAAATGGGGTTCTTTCCTTTTTCCTTTTTTTATTTTTCCCTGAATATGTATGATTCTGTTTATAGCATTGCAAAGTTCAACAGTCTACTTTAAGACAGAATCTACACTTTTAATGTAATAGGTCCTGGATTCCAGCTGGAGAACTTAAGATCTAATTAGGGAACTTGTTCATACTTGGAAGACTTGATTGACACATGCTTTAAGCAGTAAGTTGAGAAATATTTCAATAGCTTAATTATTGATCTTCAATTAATCTGCTGAAGTAGAAGTTTTTTAGGGTGTGCAATTTTTGGTACTATTCAGTGTTCATCCTACTGACTGAGGACAATTTTAACAGCACTGATCTGGTAACCTGTGCTACTGTTTAAAATAGTTTTAGTTATTGTTCCTTTCTCTTTTTTTTTTTTTTTTTTAATAGTGGTGATTTTTATAGTTCTGTCTCTTTTATGGTACAATGACATGATTTTCCTTGTATCACAACATGGAATTTCTGCTGTAACTGGCTACATGTAATCAGCAAAGTCTAAAAGGCAGACCATGGTAACTTAGACTGTTAAGGGCAGGTATATCCATGTGCTACCCCTCAGTAATGATTGGTTTTTGCACACCACAATGACCTGATCCACCCCTGTGTTGGTTATAAACTGTTGTTTAAATCATGTTTATATATAGGCCCAGAATATTTTAGTGTTGTGTTTGGCTGTTGGATACTTTTGTAGAACAGAGTATTTTTCCATGATTCATCCACTCATATTGGTGCTTTCTCCTATCAGAAAGTGAGGAAGGGAAGGAAGCAGGGAAAATGAAGTGTTTGGACTTGCACAGACGTGTAAGGTGTTGGCTGTCAAATATTTAGTGCTCCTGCCGTGCCTTCTGATATTTGCTGTTCAGCTGTGATAACTCCAGGGTTGTGGAGAGGCTACCAAGCTGTTAACCACACATCTCCTGTTCCCAGGAGGTGAAGGTAAAGTGGTTGCCCAAACTCAGCTGGTGGCAATTCTTCAGAGGTTAATTTCCAGAATTCAGATTCCCTTTATCTGACACTGCATGTCCTGGACTTGGTCTAAGGGCTGTCAGAATGTTAATTGTCACAGGGCTTAGGCAGAAGTGCAAACTGTTGCGTGTCACCAGAGTTTCTCAGGCTGCTCATATCTACCCCCAGATCACTGCAAATGAAAGGGAAACAAAATAAGCTTTGGCTGACTGAAAAGCAAGTCTTGGCTTGTGGCAGCTTGCTATCAGTGATGATTTGTTTGTCCCTATGCCATTAGGATGGGTTTTAAAGATTTGGTACTCAGTGAATCTTCATTTTGCCAAGGAATCAGGAGAAAGTTGGAACCAGGAGGGATTTGGTGGTAAATGAAGTGCTGAAACTGTAAAGTAGTCACTGGGACATATTTTTGAGTTATGGCCCCAGCTTTGGACTAACAAAATTACTCTGGTTTTTTTTAATGTCGGCCTCTTTTCCATGGTTTTGTTGTGTTCTCTATTGATACTCATCCTTATGAGGAAAGCTATAACATTGTTACCCACCAGAGGAGTAACTAGAGGTCAGCAGTGAAATAAATTTGAAGACTTGCTGACATAATCTCCCTTTCATAGCTTCCAGATCCATGTCAGTGGGAGGAGAAGAGGAAAAAATAGAGAAGCATTCTGAATTTACATGCTTAGAGTAAATTTACAAGACATGTGCTTACTTTCAAAGGCTGCTCCATGTACTTTGCTACCCTTGTTACGAAGTTTTCCTTCTAAAGGCGTGCCCATTTGTGGTTTTTGTCTGATTTGTAATAATGTAAAGCTATATCAGATCCCCTCCAGTTTACATGAATCTGAAAGAGGTGATTGGATATTGAAGTTCTCATGCTGCTTTGTTACAGTGGGATTGATTATGTCTTGGTTGTCATATATTCAAATAGCTTGAAATTGTGGGCTACATATGCTATTTTATGCTGTGTTTCTTTGCTGCTGTAACCAATTAATATTTAATAGTAATTAAGTGCAATGTAGTGGTAGGTGCTGCAAACATGATAAAGATTTACTGTAGCCACAAAGTACCATTCAGAAGATTCAGTCCTGCTGCTGGAATATGATTGAAGCATTTATTTCAAGAATGTGTATATAAAATTAGCTTTTTCACAGCTAAACTCTGGCTCTACCATGTATACTTAACTGTGTGCATAATCCCTTTATTTAGGTTCCTTGCATGTATTGATCTACATGAAAGAACTTGCACCCACTCTTAGAGTGGTGACTCTTAATTTTCTGCTGAACTTATTCCTGCAGATTTGCAGAGAACTAAAATAAGGTGTTTTATTTCTGTTTGCTTCCCTGCCGGCCTCTTTAGCACGTGCAGAAGTTGAAAACTGAGCTGGTATTTTGCTGGGGGCTGAAATAAAGGACAGCTAAGGTGTGTTGTCCCTTTCTTTTGGATTAATGACACTTCTGTTATTAGCCATGAGCAGGTTTACACTCTGTTTGCTAAGTCTCTTGTGGAAGTGTGAAGTTCAAATTGACTGAAACTGTTGTGTGACTCAGTGTAGCAATAAAACAGATGTTTGTGTTTCTTATTGTCGGAAAGGCTTGTGGTGATACCTGTGCTCAGAAGCAAAGCCATAGGAGGAAAAGAATGGGTTTAGTTTAGAGTTGCATGAGGATTTGATCCATCAGCTGCTGCCATCACTGTGGGCCAGTGGAGTCTTTGTTTCGTGTCCCCTTTCAGCTGTGGCTGCTGCTGCCCAGGGAGCTCTGGAGGTGACTCAGATGGGTAGGGCTGATGAGGGAATTGAAGAGGGCTTAGAAAAACTGTGCCACAATCCCTACTCCCTTAGGAACAGTGGTTGGTTGAGTGTGGGCCTCTCCTCTTCCTAAGGCAAGACATCTAGAGCTCATTAGCTGGAACTGGTTTTGTGGGCATTTACTTTTTCAGAAACAAAGGGAAAGATTGCAGTGCTATCAACAGCTAACATTATTTAAAAGGATTAAGATTAAAACACCACCCTGTATTCCTGGGGCGTTTGCATACATAGAACTTGGGGGCATATCTGGTTTTTTATATATTTGCTTACCTTCTTAGTATGCATATTTCCAATACAAAAGAGAGTGCATGCAGGTGTTCTGTGTTTAGAACAATAATTAAAGTATGTTATTATATAGTTAGTTTAATTCCCTCTTGACTTCAAGTTGAAATTATAATGATGCATGGGTTCAAGTGCCCAGAGGACACTAATATCCATGCCACATGGAGTGCAGAGGAGAGGGGAAGAGCAGTATTAATTACTAGTTCATCTTTGAATTCTAAATATTATCATAAAACAAGTATTGCCCTAACCGTTAATGGGCCTTCATGGTTGTTACATACACTTCAAAAGAGACAATCTAGCTACACTTTCATTAATGCAACAAGAAAGTGTGTGTATAATGGGCTTGATTTATCTTGGACTTCTTCCAAAACTTTAGGAAAAGAGCAGGACGTGGATACTTGGTTAATATCAGATTTGTCTGAAACAGTTCAAAGGTGGTAGCAAGGCTGAAAGCTTCCTCTTAAATCGAGTGGAGTGATGTTCAGATGGTCCCCAACTGTCTGCCTGGTGCTGTACTTGTACAAGTCTCTTTATCTCAACGTCTTTTTCCTCTGTTCCCTAATTTCATCAGTACTTTATTCTGTTCTTTGCTATTGGATTAACTGGGTGGATTTCTGGAAACTCCTAGTACCAGCTCCACTTGTGGTGGAGAGGACTGGAGCTTATTAGCTGTGCAGTCATGGAAGTATCTTAAGATGTAGCTGGTTTATTTTCCTGTAACAAAATGATTGGGCAAAATGTGTGTTGACATGTAATCCTGTGATCCACTAACTAAACCAGTGGATTCTGGGGTTTGTTTGGTTTGTGGTTTGTTTTGGTTTTGGTTTTTTTTGGTTTTTTTTTAGCAAAGAAACATCTACTGGAATTGCTACTCTGATCTTGTCTATAATTTCTGATTTCATTTCAATTTCTAATCTCAAAAATCAACACCTTGTGTTCTTCCTGAATAGGATGGAAGGTTGTTATTTAAGGTTCAAGCATGTTTTCAGGATTGATGCATGTGGAGTTAATTTAATTTTCCTTTCTGCTGCTTTTGCTCTAGAGCTCTCAAAAAGGGAAATGTAACTGGGGGATGTCAATTAGGCTCTCCTGTTGGAGAGGCAGAACACAAACTGTGATACTTGTTTGACAGTTATCAGGTAGGCTACTAGGATGTTGTATCTTCTTTTTGTATGGTTGTAGTGTTCCATAACAAATTCTATTGCTCTGGTTGGTAGCTGTTATACTTAAAATAGTGCTGGTAATTGGCTGACCTCTCTGCTACTTAATTTCTTCTATGGTGTAGAAGAATATCTTGCTAATGCTATTTTATATTCCAATGCACTTTCGAGAAACTGCACTGGGACAGGCACAGTAACACCCATATCAAAGGATACCCAAATATTTGTTAACTTTTAATCAGACTACATAAAGGTTCAGTGTATATATAGATAACTTGGGTAAATTATCAAAGGGGAGTTGTGCCTGTAGGAAGGATGACTAATGGTTTTTCTATAACTGTTTTGTATTCTGTGCTCATTAGCTCTTATCAGCTGCTTGAAACAAAGCAAAGTGATGAGCAGGGTGGTTGAAGACTGGAGGTGGATTTTACCTTGTGTACATGCCATTCTTCTTTATGGTGTCGATTTTCCTTTCACAGTGGTCATGTATAAACAGAGCATTGCTCAGCTCAGGCTGCTGGGACAAGCTGTCATTTTTTGAGGCCTTTTTTCCACATGCCTAAAGCTTTTTATGGGATGCTAGGCCTCTGCCCAGCAGATCTGAGGATCAGCTCCAAGATGCTTTTGCCATGTTTTTTGTTGCAGATTGGAATAGAATTGGTGAGCTGGGCTTCCTTTACCTGGAAGAAAAGCAGTTTCTCAGAGTTGTCAAAGGGTATTGAGTTTCTGCAAGTCTTTTCCCAGGACTTGTTGGAGACCTGCAGGACAAGGTCTTATGTCCTTACTGACAAAAACTTTAAAGGCATTTTTTTCCTTACTGGAGAGTGTGAAAAAGTTAAATGAAAAGCATTATCAGCATGTTTACCTCTATATAGGTATGGCTCCAGAAGGCCTGTGATGTCTTAATTCCTGCTTCTCTACTGCTGTTTATTTTGGTCTAAAATGTGTTTCCTGAGGTCACTAAGGGTTCTGATCTTTGCTCAAATTCCAAATCTGTATTGTCTGAGGCCTGGGCTGAGTCTGTAGCAACTGTCAGGCACACAGATATCGACCCAAATGGCTAAAAGGATGTATCTACTGTTTCCATTTATCAGGAGTACTCCAGGGGTCTATGCAGAGTATCTAGAAACATCTTTTGGAAACCTAGCTAATTAATCTGGTTTGCTCTGAAGAGACTTGTGCTTGCAGTAGTTTGTGTCTGGGATCTTGTGTAATGACAGGGATTCCTTATGTGACTTCAAGTTGTGCTTTATGAAGAGTGGTGTTGCATTTGGGGTGATTCAATCAACTAGGGGAAGTCCTGTATTAAGTCTGACTTTTTTTTTACCTTTTATTCCCTTTAAGTCCTAACATTTTTTTAGCTGTTATTTCTAGACTGTTACAGATGCTGT
>VZTT01001997.1:4858-27287 GCA_013400855.1 Buphagus erythrorhynchus
CCAGTGAAAAAAACAACCACAAAGTAATAATAAAAAAGCTTTTAATAGTTAAAAATATAATTACTGGAAGACTTGCAGTGTTTTAGGGAATTGTTTTGCTCTAAGTGTCTTTAATTTGTTTCTTTGTGCCTTTTGACTGTAGTCCTACATTTACAGCTTTTCTTCCATTCTGATGTTATTCCATTAATCATTTACTCAGTGGCGGTTCTGCGTATTTCCATGGAAAATCTACAGACATATTCCTGATCTAGCACTACTTAAATGAACTTTTTTTTGTGCTGAGGTTATGTAAATCATTCTAGATTATTGTAAATCTTCCTTTTTCTATGATTGCTGCCAGAATGAAACTCCTAAGAAAACCGATCATTGGTCTATTTTTGGTGCAGTCATTCTTTGTAACCTTTGCTTTTTTCACTGGGAATGAACAACTGGGAATTTCACTTTGTACCTTGTTTTTTTCACTGGGAATGAACAACAAGAACCAAGTTGCCAAAGTACTTGAATGGATAAATTGTGCTTTTTAAGTAATGTGCTGTTCAATTGCTAATACCATTTTCCAAAATTTTGATTAATGATTGAGGAAAAATACTTGTGAGTCTTAAACCTCTTAAAATAGGATGGGAAATGTAGAATATATAGGAATATTCTGCTCTGCTATCATCATCTGAAGGAAAAATCAGTTGGAATCTGAGAAATGTTAACTGATTTTTGCAGGAGGATATAAGAAGTTGATGTCTATTTCTGACAGACATTCAGCATGTTCAGACTGTGGTGTAAATGGAACTCTGATGTCAGGAAGTGGGATACATTTAGGGTTGGAATTTTGGGAATATTCAAAGTGCATTGATGGTAAATGTGAATGAGGTGATTTAGCTGATGGCCTTTTGGCTTTTGAGAACTTTGGAAAGTAAACAGGATAATGTAAAAGGGATTCAGCTTTCACAGAGGTTAATCTCATTTGCTGTTTGTTACATTTGTTTATTTTCCTCCCCTCTCTGCAATCATGACTTCTGGGAATAGTGTTCTTGAGACTGCAGTATGATTTCTGGCAGTTACAAGATGTTTCTCTAAAGCTTGTAAGTAATTCACAACTGCTGGAGGCTGACATAATAGCCAGCCCAGGGTTTAGCTCTGGCAGATGCAGCAAAGGAGCTGTTTCCAAGGTGCTGGTCAGATGTCATCATTGAAAATCATGCCTTGTCTTTTTTTATGGGTCATTTTATAAATCTCAGTGATGAGCTTGCTTTTTCCAAGTTTTTACTGTTACTTCTAGTTTTTCTTTTTAATCAAGGGTGGAAATGGGGGGGGGAAAATCAAGGAATAGCCTGAGGTGTTCTCTTCCAGACAGTATGTGTTTGTTGGGTTTTGATCTTGTCTTTTCTCCCTCTCTAAGGCTGCAGTAATACTGACAGACAGAAAGTAGAATTTTGCTTCCCTAGGCACTGAGATTATCTACAGATCCCACAGGTGATACCTGCTCAGGGTGTGGAAGTTGTGTAGGACACCAGGTTTTGGATGGGATCACTGAACAGGAGTGCCAGGATGATGAGGTTAGCAAGGTCTAGGAGTTAGTCTTGATCAGAGGTGGAATTGGAGAAATTGAGAATAATGAAATCTTGGATGTTCTAGATACTTGGCAATGTCAAAGAAGCCTTTGCCATACTGGCAGGGTCAGCTGGCTTTTGTGTTATCCACCAGCCAAATGGTGGAAAAGGCACAGGGAAGAGTGTGTTACCTGTGGGACACATATGAAGGCAATGAAGACAGGGCTGGTTGAATATGAAGTCAGTTTAAAACCTCTGGTTCAGACTATAGGGCTTTCAGAAGTTTACCCTGAGCTACTAAGCAGCTGGTTCTGCCTTCTCTGCCATTTTGTGGTTGTAGACAGATCTACTTTGGCATGTCTAGTGGGAGCAGAAATTCCCACTTCCACAACCAAGGCATTGTCTCTAAGTGTGTGTTGTCTTCCTGTTCAGGGTTTTAGTAAAACATTTTTAAAGCCTTAAACTACTCCAGCTTAGATCTCTGAGGAAAGTCTGTCTAGATCATGTGTTAACCACCACAAGAGTTAAGAAATTATACTCAACTTTTCTCTCCTTTGTAGTTAGGTTAGAAGACAGTGGAGTAAGAAGTGTTTCATAAGTATATTTCTTCCCACAAGAAGAAACATTCTGGTTAAGGATGTTATTCTTGCTCACAATACTTTGGTTTAAAAAAGCACAAATTGTGGTGCATTATTTGTGACTATTCCCAAATTGATACCATCTGCAGATTTCATATGTTGATGAGCTTCCTAGAGATAGGTTGGCCCTATCTTCCCAGCAGGATTGAGGAGCTGAATGTTATCCATGGCTTGGTGCTCCCTCTGGAAATCACCAGCCTCAAAATCTGCTCTGTTTAGAAGATCCTTTTCTGAGCAGCTGATTGCAGTGACCATAGGCTGTGTCACTTCATGCTGGTCTTCCTTTAAGTGAATATCACATCACTTGAGTGCAATTAGGCTGTAATCCAGATTGAAATTTCATGCCTGCATGTTTTTCCATAGTGACTGGAACCTATATCCTGTTTTACTCAGCTTTCTGGAGAAGTTCCCCTCAGAGTTTACTTGCCTGCCATTTTTGTGGTTGTTCAACATTATACATAAAATTTTACGTGATGTTGAAGATTAAACTCTTGCTGGAGCTCATGAAAGAAAAAAAATTTATTGGTTTTATCACAGCCTTTTTTCTTAATAGATTTTTGTAGTAACTAGTTGTCCTAGGAAATGCTCATCTAATGAAGGTGTGCAGGGTATTTGGCCAGTGTTAATAATTAATTACTAAAAATCCCCTGAAGATTGGCAGTAATTGGGTCTTTTTAATTAAACCAAATTAAGAGACTGCTGATGGAACTGTTCTGTTCAAAGCAGGAGTTTTTTCTGGATGGTGTAAAGTTCCCAGCCATGAAGGGAAAATTGTACTGCTGCATCAGAAACCAGAATAATGCCCAGTGCTTGCAAAATCCCTTCTTTGCTCAAAGAACACACAACTGAGCAGAGCATTGAAATCATGGGCCCTGAACTTGCATCTTTTGCTGCTGTTGGATTCCCCTGCCATTTCCTGTTACACCAGCGTTGTCTATAGCTCATCCTAAGCCACTGTGTGGTGATTTTTACCAGGAATACGATGAGGAATGGGCTAAAAAAATCCAGACGGAGAAGTTCCGGTGGCACAACTCGCAGTGGCTGGAGATGGTGGAGAGCCGGCAGATGGACGACAGCGAGCAGTACCTGTATGGGGATGATCCCATCGAGCCCTACATCCACGAGGGGGATATCCTGGAGAGACCTGACCTCTTCTATAGTGCAGGTAAGGCAGCACCTCTCAGTATCTAGCACTGGGATTGCCACCTCTGCGTGTGCAGTGAGAGCTTGAGCTGGGCCTGACTCAGTCCAGCAGGACAGTTCCTGTTTTGTTCCATTGGGAGCAGCACTGGTGCCAGCCAGGGATGGGCTTGTCCTCGTTGGGGTTGATGCCATGGAGTGGTTACCTAGACAAGATTAAGAGAGTAAAAGTGGGTATTTATTAAAGGCCTTCATTAGGCACACGTTGGGCAGTCAAAAACCTCCAAGAGGGGCTGTACCCAAGATGGACAATGGTCAAGAGTTTTTCAGACAGATAAAAGTTTGGTCTATTTACATATCAGGGGTTAATCCTCCCATTACAGCTTCAGGTAATGAAGTCATTTTGCTACCCCACAATTCACTTTTTGTTGATACTTTTCAGGGCCTGAGGCAGTAGGATGTCCTTGAGTTTCAGGCCCAGAGAGGAATTGTTTTGTCTGACCAAAATATAAAGACAGTAGCTAACACTCTATATGGAGTTTGGAGTTACACACTAAAGCAGTACAGGATTTGAAAGATATAAAAGCTAAAATCCTAAGGCATCAGGGTGTTAGTGAGGGATTGAGTACTGTGTATCCATGATTTTGGGAAATGTTACAGGTCTGCAGGAATATGAGTAGACCTGTGTCAGAGAGCTGATGGACCATTACAATGGAGCCAAGTAAAGGTGGCCCAGCCTTGTTCTTCCCACCTCTTTGTTGTGTCCACAGTTTGTTTGCTCTGTAAACAAAAACCTTCTCTCATTCCTGTTAAATTCACAGCAGTGGGATTTCTGCTGAATTTTGCTCTGCCTATTGTGTTAGTTGTGTAATGGGATTTTTATTGCAGATATTGATTAAAGACTTCAGTTGAGTCACAGCAAACTTGTAGATTTCTTAGCAGAGGCCATCATTCCATGACTTTAAACTAATCTAGCTGTATGATTTTTGCTGTTGTATATCTAGGATTTAGGGAAGCATGTGAATCTCTTCTGTAAATGCTGATTTATCTAATCCAGTGTTGCCAGCTGTTCAGGAGGAAGGTTCAAAAAAACTTCGCAGGAGACAATAATTAAATAGTTTGCCCAGTGGATAAATGTCTTTTTGACTTATTGTAACTAGGAGTTGGTTTACCCTCTCAAACTTGTGGGTTTAGATCCTTTTCAAACTCCTGGATAACTGAATGCATGAATTTTTGCTTTTTTTTAGAATTCCTGGGTTTGAGTCTGTTTTTCATTTTCCACATAAGTGTCCAGTCCTCTGCCATGAAGCATGAGTCACAAAACTCTGTGACTCTGGATCAATTTGCAGGAAGAGTAATTAGAAAAACAAAACCACTAAAGTCCATGGTCTTCACTCATAGTTGCTGCAAGAAAATAATTGTGCAAGATTTCAGTAGCATCTCAAATACTCTTCTTAAAGGATATCAGAACATAAGGCTTCTTTTTCTTCTGCCACAGCAACTTGCCTCTTCAGTATCATTTTTTCCCTTCTGGATTTTTTGTGTTGGAATTGTTACTTGACTGGGAAGGAAAGGTAGAATTTTGGTGATATGTTCTCCAGATGTTTGAAATGTGCTTTTGTTTTTAAAGGTAGCCCTTTTTAAAGAGTGATTATATTCAAAGGGTAGATTCACTTCTCAGATTCATTGCAACAAGTGTCAGTAATTGTGTGCTTCTGCAATTTCCTAGACTTCAGCTTTTGAAATGTGGCATCTCAAAAGGGACATAATATTCATTTGAAAAGGCTACAGGTTAAGGTACCAACTGGAGCAGGGATTTGGGTTTCTGAAGGACACAGCATTATTTAGTTAAAAAAAACCCAAACCCACCAAAAGTACAAGTCTTTGTGCAGTCAGAAGTTAAATACTTGTATTTCAGTTTGATAATTTTAGAAGTGATCTACACTGATGGCTGACACTCAGTACAAGTCCCACCCTGACCATAATCATTCTTGAACTGGCTGATGGAGAGATGGGTTCCTCATTTCACGACAGGCCAATCTCTGTCTTGCACAGTAATTTAAATCTACATGAAAAATGAGGTAGAATCTCTGAAGTTACCTTCCTGAGCTCAGTGTCTCGCTTGCTCTGAAGGTACATAACCTAATTTATGTTGAAATGTACATAACAACAGATGTCCTTTAACTGTGTAATCACATTTTCTGCAGCTGATGCTATCCATGTGCTTTCATTTTCCTAGAAATTCATGTGAGCCATAACTCTGAGTGTTATGGTTTTACTGTTAACACTCTTGATTGAAGACACTTTAAGTAGTAGTAGCAGTAGCCTCAGAGTTAAAATGTAGTGCTGGCTTTATTAGTACAAAGACAGATGTTATTTTTAAGTTTCTGTGCTCTCAAAGAAGAGAAGTTTTAACCTAGCCTGACTACTTAAAATGCATAGTCACTTAAATGGATTGCTTTTGATCTGAAGTGCTGCAGGTATAAAAGTGACAATGGTTCTCCTCATTTCAGTTCAGTGGAGCATACAGACTAGGAGGTGAGAGAGAAAAATTTGGCACAAGTCTTATTAATAAAGGCCATTTCAGCTTTCCTTTCACTTCTTTGGACATTTTCTATTTGTGTGGTGTCACAGGGCACCCATGTCCTGCTGAACATGCTGAGAGACAGGAATATTGATCCCTGCCAGATCACTTGCTTGTCGAGTCATACTCCTTCACATACTGTACACACATGTCTGCAATTACAACATGGCCATGTACAGCAATCTGATGCTGCTAAAATGTGGTCTGATCATGGCTGGCATTTTTCATTTGCAATCTGCTGCCTTGCTTTCAGTCACTTTCCCATGAGGTATTATCTTCTAAATGAATCTCTGTAGCACCTCATCAAATGTCTCTTAGAAATCTAGATGTGTCAATTCTATTCCTTTTATCACTTGTCACTATATTATCTTCAAAAAACATCAGGTAAATTCATAAAGCACGGGGAGATTTGTTTGAATGCCAGAGTCGTCATCTCTAAGCCCTTGTGTCTGTAAGTAACTTTCCACTGCTTCCTGCACAGGCAGTTTTAGTAGTTCTGAAACCACAGAGGTTAAGCTAAGTGGCCTGTGACTCCCTGGATCTTATCTCTCTTTCTTTAAAGTGGAATGGCATTTGTAACTTCCTAGTCATTAGGAATCCCTTTCTTCCCTCTCTTAAACTCTTAATGTATCAGACTGGATGTACCTGTTCCTGCCCTGGTTTTATGGGGATGCTTTCTGCACTTCAGGTCTGGAATCGTTTTCATACAGTAATGGAGACAAACTGATGTAGGGTCTGTTTTAATGAAAGAGCTTGTTTTATCTGATTAGAACCTAATACTAATTACCAAGTAAGAACTGTGCCCTTAATATTAAAAAGAAATGTGTTTTGTGAATGGGAACAGAAAGAGTTAAGCTGAGCTCTCATTCAGCTGGGGTCAGTTCAGTGACTTTACTTCAAAGACACTCTCTGGATTTACAGTGATGTAACAGAAGGAAGATGTTAGCTCCTGATTTTCTTTTCCTCATAAAGCAAGCAGAGACTGTGAAGCCTTTAAGGAATACTTCTGTCTTTACAAATGTCTGCATCTTCATATGCCAGTGTTGTAATGTAAAGGAAGCACAAAAAAATCTGTAACCTGTGTTCTTGAGAGGATATCATGTGAAAAGCCTGCCCTTGTTGGAAAGAGCTCTGCGTTATTAAAAGATGGGCAAGATAAAAGAAACAAGTTTGAGGTCACTTTCTTGTTTTTCTCAACAAGTTTGAAGAGATACAGTAGTGCAGTGTAGAGTCTGAACAATTAAGACCTTTGCTGCTTTTTTATTTTTATGCTGCTGGCCCAGATTAATGATTTACCTTTTTCATTACTTGTTCTCTGGGCTTACTTTGACAGGTAAGACAAGATTTGTCTTGAAATAACTTTTATAGGCTTAAGGAAGAAGGGCTAAGAGAATGTTTCTTAGGTACAGCATTTTTCAGGGCAGTGGGCTGAAGCTCCTTGGAGCCCCAGTAAGGGGTTTTTTGTACTTGAAGTTGCTGTTTTTCAGTATTATTGTTGATTTTTGTTCCTCACAGAAATATTGTAAGTTAAATTCTTGATGAATTACTAAAAGAAACCAGGCCAGGTGGTTTTGCCCACTTGCCCTCAATCCTGCTCCTTCACAAGTCACTGTATTTTGTTTTTCTAGATGGGCTGATAGCCCCTGATGGAGCGGTGAGTCCGGATATCTTCGGGGATTACCAGCTGCAGAATGGAGACCTGGTTGGGCAGCACCCCTTCTCTGGCAAGTAAGTTGCTCCTGGTGAAGAATTCTTACCATCCAGCAGTGGCTCTTCAAGTTTCTTTATAGGGCTTCATTTGTAGAGCTCAATAATTTTTGCCCCCATAGCAGTTAGGAATGATTTACACTGCACAAGAAGGGCTAGTCTGGTGTCTGAATCACATGTCTGTGTTACCATCCTAACAAGCTGTAATACATCTGCAGCTTTCCAAAAGCTATAGAATAGAACAACAACACAGAGCACACCACCTGGTATGACAACTACTCAAATACTGTTCAGACATTGGGAAACATCTAAAGAGAGGCTTGAGATGCTGATTACCCAGGTGATGTTTGTTTTCAATATTCTTAAATTTAAAAGAAGTCTTTCAGCTGCTGTGGGTTTGGAGTTTTTGGTGTTTTTTCATTAACCTAAGTGTTCCCAAGGTATTCTCAGTTAGATTCCTGAGGGCACTTTGCAAATGGGCTATAGGAGCAAAAGGCATCAGCTTTTGCTGATATTCTGGCAGATCTTTCTCTGAATTTCCCCTCTGGTCAAAGACCTCTCCTTCTCGATGTTGGCAAGCTGTTCCAGTTTGAATTTCTGAGTAAACTTCTCCCATGGTTTCAAAATAGAAAAGACTCATTTCCAAGAATAGAATCTTCAAAAATCCTGATGCCATAGAGTTTAGGAAGTGCCTTTTATAAAGCATGAATTCTGTGGAGTCGTGAGCAGGAAATGGTTCAAACATTAGATAGTCAAGGTACAGCATTCACTTCAACAGGATCCAGCTATCTGGATATGCCCAGCCCTGGGGCTGAAGCTGTTTCTTTCCAAAGGAAGAATATTCTTTTCACCACTAACAACTTTGTAAAATGTAAGCTACTCACAATATGTACAGCTGAAGCAAAAAAGATTTCCCTCCTTTACTTTGGCTTCTTTTAATTAATCAAAGGTGGTGGACAGTTACTTTTGTTGGTTTATTCTACCTGTGATGCATCAGAAAGCTGAACATTGAGCAAGGGTTGGAGTGGTGGTAACAATTTTAAGGACAGATTAAAATAACATGCTCAGGGGAAAAAAAGTAGGATTTGAGATGGATCTTCTAGAAAATAGTAAATATTATACTCAGTAAGCATCAAGTTCAGAATACTGTGACTCTGTGTTTGGGAAGGGGATGCTGGTGCCCATGCTGATCATTTCCAAATGTGCAAGCTTTGTTGCAGAGCTTGCAGGTGAGAGAGAAACTGAGGTTAAGTGTGAGCTCTGTGCTACTCTTGGGGTCTCAGTGGGTGACTCACCATTTTTAACTTCAGAATAGAACACACAACCCACGAGGTGATGGATTTCTCTGTTCACCAGAACATTGGAGGGTGCTCCCAGCAGTCTTCAAGCCCACCTGGAGGTGTGGGGAAAGGTGTGTGGGGTAGAGCTTGCAGACTCCTTTGTTTGCAGTAAACTTAGAGAAAGCCCCAGTCAAGATACTCTTGTTTTGCCAGAGAGCTTTCAGCTGGTAAACAAAACCATCTTCAGTGTCCTTGTTAAAAGTGAAGGCACGTCAGTCAGCCTCAAATTGCAGTCCCTCATCAGGGAGCTCCAATAGTAACCTGCTTTTTAATCTAATTGTATTCCAACTAACATGAGTAGCAAAATACATCTGGTGTATACCTAGTTAAATTAAGTGTTTGTAGAATTTTCTTGCAGCTTTCAAGGCATTCTGAAGGCTCACCTCAAGAATGAAAACAGAAAAACTGCAGGTTGGCCCAATGATGATGGCCTCTGGAAATACTGGGATTTCTCACTAGAATTCTGTTTTCTAGAAGACAGAAATTTCAATAGGATTGCTCCACGGACTTATCTGCAGTCCAGACACACAGTCTAATTGGAAACAGTGTGGAGTGCTGCAAATGTTCTGTCTTATTTGTAGCAGAGCAGGAGTGAATTGTTTGATAGAATAGATACTGGCAGCTGAGTGGCGAATCCGACTTTTCACATGTGGGTCATTATGGGCTGGAGCTGCTTGGCGCCAGCAGCCAGGATTTCCTGATGCTCAGACCTAATGTAAAATGCATTAGTGCTCCAAGGCATGAGCCATGGAATTGCCAGTCCCATGAGTCTGGAGCTCCCTTCTCCCAATTTGAACTGGTGTTGGAAGGTAAAACCATACGTGCTACACAGCCTAATTAAAAATAATAGCAGCAAGTCAAGGCGCTTTTTATGTGTTATATAGTGTACATTTCAGCCATACCAAAACATAATTCTAGGGTATTTTTATGCTTACAGTTTAAGGCTAACAAGAACCTTATGTCAAGGATTTATTTTTAACCAGTTCCAGCTTTTAATAAATCAAGATTTTTGTTATAAAAATGGTTCATTTTTCTGGTATTAATATTTAAATATGTTTTCAGAAACTTTTTTAGCAAGAAAGCTGTGAGTTGTGGTTTTCATAGACAATTAGCAAGTAAGTTAATAGTAACATGTTTTGGAAGTTCAGAGAGAGATTGCTAATTATGAATAGATTCTTGGTTTTGGTCTTTTAATTTGTTACACTCTTTTTATTTTTTTATTTATTATACATTTATTTGTTGTGCCTGTGTCTTCTGGTCTTTGCCTTTTATATTTAGCTTTTCAATTCTGTAATAGAAGCAGTTTTTGCTAAGCAATAGGGTGAGTTCTGAAGTCTCTTTGTCATTTAAGAGAGAGTCTCTTTGCCATTTAAGACCACCCTGTGAATTTTGAGGTAGGTAACAACCGTGAGCTGACTTCTTGCTCCTCAGCCTTGAATAATTTAATCCTTTCTTCTCCTTTCTGCATTCCTATGAGAAAGAATGAGGATATGTTACCTCTTTAATTTCTCTGAGGCTATTTCCTGTCCTTGCAATATGCTCAGAGTGGATCAGGACTTCCCCTTGCCTCCAGGAGGGCTGAAAAGGCAGCCAGAAAGTCCCACATTAGTGGCTGCACATCACTGAGAAACTGAGTTCATGTTCAACTGGTGTTGGTGCCCTCGGTGCATTACCAGGGCTTAAGTGTGCTCTGATCACCATCCTCATTTTTGGAGCCAAAGAAATGTGTCTGTGAGGAGAGGCTGTCAAGGACCACAGTGAAACTCAAACTGTCTTGAATATTTTCCCTGTAAGTGATGTTTGATAACTCAGCCCACACCACCTGCCAGGTGTCCCATTGTTACTCCAGTTACATTGTGAACTTCCTTGGCTGGGGGATGCTGTTCCAGCAGAGATCCAGGGCACTCTCTGCCATTGCAATTCCACACTGTTTCTTTTGGGAAAATTCGGGGCAATTGGAGCAGCAACTGTATCCAAAGGTGCAGCTGCTGAAGTGGTTGACTCTCCTGTAATCCAGCAGGGATACAAGCTCCACAAGCATGATCTGTGGAGTCCCTGTCCCAGGAGACACTGGACCTGCACACCTAAAGCTGCTGCACAGTCTTAGGAGGGTAGGGAAGTGCTTTTTTGAAGTCAAGCAGAACAGGAATTAAAACCAGTTGAATTATGGCTGGGCACCTGCACTCACTGGGTTACCACATTGTGGCTGTTCTCCCCTGTCATTTTCAAGAGGGAAACATGAAGTGACAGCATTGGCAGTAAAACCATCTGTTTGATCTGGGGAATTAGGTGGGCTGTCTTAGAGGCTTTTTTTCAAAGACACTGCCTTCCCTTCGTGGGATGTCTTGGAGTTGTCCTTTGAAACCTGGAGCAGTGTTACTCTCAGGACTTGAGAATGCCACCTCACATGATCATGCATTGTGAAGTAAAGAAAAACTCAGAAGGGAAATTGTAAGAGTATCCAGCCCTGAATTCAGTCTGTAGATTTGCTTGCATGCTTTCTGTTCTAGACATGTCCACATCCTGATAATTGTTATTTCTGTTACTTGTCATCATGAAGCAGAAGCAGCACAAAAGTGAAGACCTGGGCAACTGCCATTTTTCTGATAGTGCCATCCTGAGAAATGCTGTTTTTCTGGGGATCTAACTTGTGTGTTTTGCAGCTTCCATTTACAGCTCTTATCCCTGAACTATATTCTTAGTGAAGTTGTACTGTTACCTACGAGGCCTATAAATGGAATTATTTCAGAATGTAACATCCACAGAAGCAGTGATAAAGTCCATAAACAGCATCTCTTGTTTTCCTCAAAGGTTTGGAGCAGAATGCAGACAGATTGTAAGGTGTGTTTTCCATTCAGCAGAAAAGATGTGGCTGAGGAGGTTGTTTTGACAGCTTCTATCCAGGTTTTTTTCATTGGCTAGGAAAAGACTTTTGTGATTAGATTACCAGCTTTGAATCATCTTACTGTCTTTCAGAAGCAGATGGGCACTAGGCATAGATTTGAAATTTTCATCTGTTATTAAAATCTTAATTCAAGGTTTCTGGTTCTGATAAGGCTTAATATTGAGTGAAAGTTTTATGATTGTGGCAAACAAAAATCCCTCACCTTTGGCTGATGTGATGACAGCTTAGTGTCTGAGCTGCAGGGGATAAAGACCAGCTGAAAGACATCTTCCAGAATCTCTGGTCATTTATCAAATTTTAATCACCTTCTGGAGACTAATTACTTTCTTAAGACACAAACATAATAGTGATGGCTAAATACCTTATAATAGAGATAGCCACAGTAGTTTTCTTGCCTTCTTTCCCAGCTATAACTAGGTAATGGTACAAACTTTGAGTGCAAAAGCCAATTTTTGGTTAATATCTTCAACAGAGTTCTCAAATCTTCTCGGTCTGTAGCTTTGAAAAGATTAATAGTTAGGAATGCTAGAGCTGGCCAGAACTTTTCTTTTCCCTGAGGAAGTTTTCTCCAATGCAGGATCCTTTAACCTTGTTGTAAAATGCAGCAGAGCTGCCATTGCACAATCCTCATTTTCTCTGAGACAAGGCATTTCTGTGTGTGCTGTTCCTAGCATGTGCACTCTCAGCTCTTCCCAACAGAGATCTGACTGAGGCTTCTTCCCAGGAAGCAGTGAGGTTTGGCATGTCAAGCACAGCCAGTTTTATGGGGTGACTGCATGTCTCTGTCCTTGGTGGAACATCTTTCCTCTTGCCTGGATTTACAGCCTAAAGCTGTAGCTGCATGTCTTGTTTTTGCCATGGCAGGTCATTGGGATGTTTTGTGAGCTCAGTGTCTGGAGCAGGCTGCTCTGTGCTGGCCCCAGGGAAGCTGTGGCTGCTGTTGGCAAATTCCAGGGTGCACAGCTGGGCTCTTGTGTCTGGGCTCGATGGAAACAGTACCTGGCCACAGGTCCTGGTGCTCCAGCACTCCCAGTGTGACTTGGCAACCACATGGGACGTCTGCATGTGCTAAAAGTCCACAGTAAATGGCAAGAATGCTCATATCTGTGGCCTTTATGCACTTGGAAGCCCTGATGAGAATCAGGTGGGAGTTTTCATGGTGGAACAACCTAGAGCTGTAGCCTTTCATTGCTGTTAATTGCTGCACTGTGGTGTGAATTCCCAGCTGAACAGCTCCCATCTGGGTCAGGTGCAGGAACTGCAGCAGGTGCTGGCAAATGTGCACTTTGTGAATGATTATCAAAATGCTTTTAAATGGTTGTACCTGTAACTTATGTCCTACTTTGACATTTAGACCAATATTCCATATAGATCCTCATCTTCAATTAGATTAGCTAAAGGAAAGGACTGAAGGAATTGGTGATCTTGGTGACCCTGCCAGGGAGTGTCTCATCCATCTTCTACTTTCAGTAAAGTTCAGCACAGTTTATTTCAAAGCTGGAACTTTGCCTTCCCAGCCTTTCAGGAGGTAAGAACCATCTTTCAGGCTGTCTCAGAGGGTGAAAACCCACTCTGTTAGCTGACAGCACCAGAGATCAGTGGCAGAACAAACTGTTTCATGCTCCTTGAGACAAAAATGTCTAAAAAAATGTTCTCATGCGGAGTCTGTGCTGAGAGTACCCACATCTCTTTCCTCCTCTTTTGAACAGAGGCAGTAATACTTCCCTGTCTTAGAGGTGGACATATAGTGAGTATAAAATCTTTTAATTATTGAGAAGAAAACCTAGAAGAGTATAAATTACTATTACAAGATGATTGTACTTTGAACCATTTTCTCCTAGTGATAATTCTTACAGCTCTGTGCAGTACTTCTTCTTTTTCATAATTAAACCTTATTTTAAAAACAAAACCTAACTTTGCTGAACATACTGCAAAGGCAACTGAGTTGTACTCAGCTTCTGCCATTTGGACACTATTTAATTTGCATTTCCCAGGAGAATTGAATTAGGTTTTATTAGTAAATTGGGCCTATAACCTTGCAGGCAGGTTTTATTAGTTTATCACACATCAGTACTAGCAAATTGTAAATCCCACTGAAACGAATTTGAAAAGGCTTTAAAGAAAAGCCCAGAACCAATCAAGTTCCTGGACACAAATAAGGGAGTTTATTTTGGTTGGTTTCTGTTTGGGTTCTTTTTTTTTTTTTCTTGAATCCCACAAAAGTCTTGTTGGTGGCA
Source organism: Buphagus erythrorhynchus (assembly GCA_013400855.1). NCBI lineage: Eukaryota > Metazoa > Chordata > Aves > Passeriformes > Sturnidae > Buphagus > Buphagus erythrorhynchus. Next base: position 18,954 of record VZTT01001997.1, read on the forward strand.
GCAGAGTCACCTTTTTATCTCATTCTGTTGTCCTAACTGTGCCTACATGTTTAGTTTTATAGACATTAAAGGAAGTGGCAGAGAAGTTTTGTTCCTCAGTGCCTATCCAGGTGCTACATACTCCTGGAATTGAGCTTTTGCATCTAAAAGATTGTGAGAAGGAAGTGGGAACTGCTGCCTTTTGCAGGGTTTTGGAACAGTCTGGAACAAGCTTACTGAAAGACTTCACTTGACTGCTTCAGGTTCTGCCTGGATTATGGCTTAAAATGACCCAGAATTCACTGTGTAGTTATTCTCCTTCAGTACTGAAATGTGGCAGTGGTGCTTCCAGAACAGAAAGGCTTCATTGCTAAGAGCTTTTGAATGTGATCTTGAATTTCTTTGTTTCTTTCAGTAATTTGTTTCTGCATCAGTACTAAACTAGAGCTCTCTGTCCTTTCTTGGNGCTCTGTTTCCTTTTTTGGTTTTTTTTTTTTGGTTGTTGTTGGTTTTGGTTTTTTGTTTGTTTGTTTGTTTTTTTGAGTAGTGGTCATATTCCTGCTAGCTGTCACTTCATTATTTTTTCATTCTGTCTTCTCAAAGCCTTGTTTATAGAAATGCTGCAACCTGATCATATAATCCAGTTTGGGAGTCACTAATAAGTGTCCGACCAATTTCTGCTGTTATGCTGTGGCCAGTTACTGGAGGGTTTTGAAGACAGGGGTCTGATTATTCCAGAGGATGAAGATTTTGTCTTGTAGCCCATATTCATCAATGAGATTTTCCCAGAGTTTGGAGAACTTTTGCACCACTGAAGGATTAGGGCTGTAATTGAGGAATATCCATAGAAGGACAATATTATTCATGTCCAAGATTTGATATACAATAACTTTTGAATGTGCTTGGGTGTTTATTTGTTGTCACTGTGTTCTTAGGATCAGAAGCTCCCAAGCAGCTCTCCATGTATCCCACTCACAGACAATGCCCACAGTCCTTGAGAGCTGATAGCCAAGGTGGGTGGGGACACAGAGCTGGAGCAGGAGAAGGGAAGGTACTGCTCTAGAGTCAGGGACCAGAGCTGGCGCAGCAGGAGGGAAGGTACTGCTCCAGTCAGGTGCCAGAGCTGGAGCAGCAGAAGGGCAGGTACTGCTCCAGAGTCAGAGACCAGAGCTGGAGCTGGAGAGGGGAAGTTACTGCTCCAGTCAGGTGCCAGAGCTGGAGCAGCAGAAGGGCAGGTACTGCTCCAGAGTCAGAGACCAGAGCTGGAGCTGGAGAGGGGAAGTTACTGCTCCAGTCAGGTGCCAGAGCTGGAGCAGCAGAAGGGCAGGTACTGCTCCAGAGTCAGAGACCAGAGCTGGAGCTGGAGAGGGGAAGTTACTGCTCCAGTCAGGTGCCAGAGCTGGAGCAGCAGAAGGGCAGGTACTGCTCCAGAGTCAGAGACCAGAGCTGGAGCTGGAGAGGGGAAGTTACTGCTCCAGTCAGGTGCCAGAGCTGGAGCAGCAGAAGGGCAGGTACTGCTCCAGAGTCAGAGACCAGAGCTGGAGCTGGAGAGGGGAAGTTACTGCTCCAGTCAGGTGCCAGAGCTGGAGCAGCAGAAGGGCAGGTACTGCTCCAGAGTCAGAGACCAGAGCTGGAGCTGGAGAGGGGAAGTTACTGCTCCAGTCAGGTGCCAGAGCTGGAGCAGCAGAAGGGCAGGTACTGCTCCAGAGTCAGAGACCAGAGCTGGAGCTGGAGAGGGGAAGTTACTGCTCCAGTCAGGTGCCAGAGCTGGAGCAGCAGAAGGGCAGGTACTGCTCCAGAGTCAGAGACCAGAGCTGGAGCTGGAGAGGGGAAGTTACTGCTCCAGTCAGGTGCCAGAGCTGGAGCAGGGCAGGGCTCTCCTGAGTGCTCCCACAGTGACCAGACCACACCACCTCGCCAAGGTGTGTGGTCTGGAGCTGGGAAGGATCAGGTTGCCCTCGTTTCATTTACTGTAAGAGAGGTTTAATTGCTCCCAACAATTGCAGCACTATGGGACAGATGAAATAGCTTGCTGGGGAATATTTTAACACAGTTAAAATAGCACAGTTTTTTCAGCAAGTTGCAGATGCCATTTGGGAAGAGAATAAGTATTGAGGTTTTAATGCACTTCAGCTCTTTTGGAATACTGGATACTTGGGCCTCTTTCAATTGCAGTCACTTCTTATACATTTTTTAGTTACTTTTTATTTTATTATATTCCACCTGCAGTTGGCCTCATTTAACCATCATGGTTTAGGTGGCTATTAAGAATTTTAAAAGAATATCCAAATGCTGGAGCAGTGAGCTCAAGTACTTTGGAATGTCTTACCAAAAAATCCCCCAAACCTGGGTCTGTCTCTTCTGAAATGTAACATTAATTAATTCCCACGTTCTGTCTGCTGCTCAGTCCCTCCAGATGTGCTACTAGGAATAGACTGGCTCCCTGGTTACAAGCCATCTGGGCTCTGTAAACTGATTTGCACTTATATTAAACAATAAGTGAACAGAATGCGGAAGAGTTATTAAAGCAAATGTACATTGCTTATAAATCTCAAAGTAAAATATTAAAATGTAGTAAAGGAGAATGGAATGTGCAAATGAAGACCTGCTTGTTTTTAATGAGTTTAGCTGTGACCTTCTCGATTTCAACCAAAAGAAAAGAATTTTATTTTTCTCTTTAAAATAAAAAAAAAAGAAAAAGAAACTATAAAACTGCTTACAGAAGTATCTGAGACAAAAACAAGGAAATATAATGTTCTAAACTTGACTGGTCCAAACCACTCAAGCTGCTGTGACAGCTCATAAAACTGAGAGTAGTTTTTAACTGGACTCTGTTTTACATTGCCAGAGTGAATTTTCCTTGCAGGAAGTAGCCAGAAGGTTTATTTAGTTTCCAGACTGCTGCTTTGATCTTTCCATTCTGTCACTTCTCAGGTTACATAGCCCTTTTTCACTGCAGTAAATCTGCAACAGTTAATGAGAATAAAATTTCCTCCTTCTCACTGATCACATGCTGTTAAATGCCAAACCACAGCCAGCAGCATATTTGCAGAATTCGGCTGCACTGTACAAAAACAGCACAATCAGTTTAATCTTGTTGGTTTTGTAATTCATTTTATTGAGCTTTCCTTTTTCAAGTGACCTATTTTATCAAGACAAGTGGTTGCAAGGCCAGATCTGGAAGAAAGATTTAAAACTGTAATAAAGTGAGGGGTGTTTTGTGTGCTGGGTTTAAGCATGCTCACAGGATTCAAAATTAAACTTAAAATGAGGAGTTTTAAAAAGGCCATATATCAGTGGGATATTTCTTGTGGTTATTATCTGAACTGAACATGTGCTCTGAACCAGTCTCTAGCATAAAAATTAATATATCAAATTAATTTCTTTGCCAAACACTTAAAATTGTTTTGATTCTAAAATTTTATTCTGATTCTGTGTTTATCAGCCTCAGCCATCCAATTCCAAAGACTGACCCACCCTTTTCCCTCTGGAAAACTAAGATTATGGTTTTTTAACTCTGAGATTAAAAAAAAATAATAAATTGGCTTACAGAGTTTATTTGCCTTCAGGGTTTTGAGCTTTTTAAATTTTATTTTGTCCAATACTCCCTGATCAACCTTTCTGGTCTGGAAACAGTTGATTTGTTTGAGTTTTTTACATAATAGTGCTACTCCAAGATACAGATCTCCAAGAACACATTCCTTGTCTGTATTTGTATCTCCCTTGTTTCCTGATATATCCAGTGTTATTCCTAAGAAAAAGAAAAAGCTGGTAAGAGACATTGAGATTTATTTTCTTCTTGATCTTCAGTAAAATCCTTGCTGATTTGGGATTGACAAGATTTCACTAGGACCCTGTGCTGATATATAAAAGTGTTTGAAATCATCTGTGGTGATAAAAAATTTCAAGTTTCCTCATCAGTAATAAGAGTGCAACTCCATTTGCTGTGTGTGCTCGAGCGAGCGCTGCAAATCCCCCAGCAATGTTAACTTTCAGAAAAGGCTTTGAAAGCTTTTATTGGCTGCAGCTGGAAGTCAGAACAGAACAGATTTCTTGATTCTCCCTCCTTCCCTCCCTCCTTCCCTCCTTCCCTCCATGTGAAAGATTCTCATCCACACTGGGCTGCCCTGCAGACAGCTCCGTGTCACCAGTGCCCTGTGGCCTTGGCTTCTCCAGGCTTTGGTGCACAGCAGGGAACTCTATCCCCATTTGTGTTGAAGAACAGAACTGGGTGGTTGTGCTTGGGCTTGAGGAGTTTATATAACCATTTAAAGGGAATATTCTGCACCAAAAAGCTGCATTTTTGCTTCAGCTGCTCATCTCTGAGTGCATTTTCAGTGACCTGCTCTAGCACAGGAAGCAAGGAACACTCCTGTGTGGAAATGGGAGGGCTAGTGGGAGCTGGAGCAGATCCTGATCTGGTCAGTGACACCAGTCATCTCTGTGAAACTTCAGCATCTTATTTTCCTAAAGGAGTTGCCTGAAGCTTTCTGTACCCAGCCTAAGACTGAGCTTGCTGGAGACAATTAAAGAGAGGCGTGAAAGCTTCCCAAGCCAGGCCTATCCCCAGGTCAGATTTAGGCAGTGTACTCTTCAGTTTATGGAGCTGACACATACACTTTGGACTGTGCAAGGAGAGAGAGGGGGAAAGGACATCTTGCTTTTTATTGCCTGTTCCTCAGGGCTTTTTTTATTTGTTTTAGTTCTTAATTAATTCTTAAGAAATGGATGTATCTAATCAGTGGGTTTGGACAGTTGTTGAGCCAAGAGCACAGGAGATGTTTCTGTCAGGCTTATAATGGAAAGCCAGAGCTCTTGATTTCCGTTCCAGCTCTGTCTGTGCACTTGACCTTTTAAGAAATCCTGTAGAGAATGGCTGAGAAACTCCCTGTTGGTGTGGCAGAGCTGTGAGCCTGACTGCAGGACTGCTGCAGGAGCTCTCCCCATGCCCTTTAAAGGAACAACATGGCTGCATGAAACAACTGCAGCCTTGGAGCTGCTGTTTTGCCCCCTGGCTCTGTTGGGGATTGGTTGCTTTTCTAGCAGAGCAGAAATAAACTTTTTTTTCCTAAAGGGTTTTACAGAATAAGCAAAAGTCTTTTCTGTCTATGTCAGTCTAATTTGAGTCTTCTCATTACTGTAGTTTGTCATTTGGCTGTCTTTAATGTCTGGGGTGTTTTCTCTTCCAATACTCCCATGGGAAACTGAGGTCATGGAGAAAAGGAGCAACTTGTCCAGGATCACACAGCAGGTAACTGACAGAGCAAGAAACTGAGGCCAAATCCCAGGCTGTGTTTGCAGAGCAGGGATGGCAGGAGCTACAGCTTTCAAGCAAGGCTTTGCACTGAATTTGGCTAAGCAAGGTCATTTGTTTTTGGTTCAGTGCTTTCTTACTATTCAGTTGGGAAATTTTTTATTTTTTTTTAATGCTGCCTTCCCCCAGTGAATTTTGGCGTGGTTATTGCTTGGTGCATAGCTGGAGCCTGACACAGAAGACACAGTGCTCATTTCTCCACCATTGTCAGCTTTCCATTTGTTTGTAATTAAATGGGAGAAACAGCAGTATTGTGCTGAGATACAACTGGGCAACAAGTCCAGAAGCAATTGGAAACTTTAAGTCATTAAGTGCACTGAAGAAAGCTGGATCACATGGAAGGAGAGACATGATCATATCCATAAAAGCTGTATTATGATGCACAAGGGAGCTAAAATATTATTGCACAGGTTCATTTGGATCTTTTCTGTCTTGTGAGCAGATACAATATTACTATTTAAGGGACATTAACATTTAATGCTAATGTAGAGATGGACTTGGGTGATTGATGCAGTGGGCACAATCACAGACTGCCACAGAACTCCCCTGCCAGGGGGAGGGATACAAAGCATGAAAAAAAAAGCTTCACAGATAGGGGAGAAAAACTTGGGGTCGTGAGAGGCAGAATTTAGGAGACTTGTGGTTTACAGTTTAACGTCATTACCAGTAGTGGGAGAATCTACAGTTACAAGACATTGTATTAAGAAACATTGTTTTTTCCTAAGGCTTCTCAGTTGTATGCAGTTTCTCCATAACCCATGGTTTGTGCTCTTGCTCTGAAGGACAGAAATTTATGGTCGGTGAAGGCAAACCAGAGGTAACTGGCTTGTAGGAGGAAACGGGATCATCTAAATCCCTGGATTTAAAGCAAGGGCAAAAGGAACGGTCCTGTGCCCTTTTCTGATGCCCTTTTGTTGGGAGAATGGGGTCCAGCTGCCAGGGAAAATCAGCAGAAAGGCCACAGAGGCTCTGAGCCTTGGTTCCAGTGTGGTGGCTCCTTGGTACCTGCAGAGGATTAGCTAAATGTGTCCTACCTGCACACAGCTTGAGAAGCTGGAGGTCTGTGTGTGTGTTCTGTGGAATTCAAAACCATTTCCCACCTACTGTGCTTGGATGCACACTTTGCCTTAATCCCTGCTTGTGCAATGGGTCAGGGCCTGGATGCCCCAAGTTCCCCCTGCCTTTCCATGCCTGGTCTCTGTGCAGAGGAAACCTGGGGAGAGAGGAAGGGAGGGAGTGCAGCATTCACCAACCAGTCTGCTAATTGGGATGGCAGGGCTGAGCATCCCCTGTGTGGCTATGCTGCTCTGCACTGCAGTTCTTGTCTCAGAGCAGCACGCATCAACACTTCAGGAAAAACAAAAACACCGAGATGAGGGCAAAATTACAGCCTTAGCTGCTAGCAAACTTGTGTGTCTTGTTGGCAAGTGTTCTGATCAGTGAGCTGCATCTCATTTGTACAGGTTATTATGCTGTGCTTGTCTTGAGATTAGAGACTGGTGTGCCACTCACTCCTGTGGCTCTGGCACCTCCTGAGGGGAAAGTACAGTCTTCAGTATTCATCTGAACATGATCTGTTTTGTCTGTTAGCAACAGGAATGTGATCCAGCATTGTGGAATACAGGGGATCATGGCATGAGAGTTTATAAGGGAATTCAGGGTGGGAACTGTACTGTCACACATGAGTAGATTCATGGAAGAGAAAATTTAGGACTTCCACGTGATATGCAGCTGAAATTCTGAACACCTGCCTGGGCTGAGGTGGGGATAGCTTGGGAGTGAAGACTGATTTTTAGAAACAATAATAGCCAGTATATAGAAGGAGAAGGTACAGAGGAAGCAGTGGGACTGCTATGAAGTGTACTGATATCAGGCTTCTGAAAGATGCTCAGAACCCCTGTGGTTCTAACCCCTTTCTCTGACCCTCAGGAGGAGTTTTGGAAAGCTGCAGGTGTGATCAGAGGTGCCACGTGTGTCAACAGAAGCTGCCTGGTCATCCCTGCCTGTAAACCCTCCTAGCAGCTCACTGGAGCATGTGGAGAAATTTGGGTGTGAGTCCTTCATTAGGGACTGGTAGGGTTGCTGATGGGTTGAGAGTTGCAAGTAGTGTTTGGTTGGTCTTAACAAGGTCAGAGGATACACTCTATAGAGGATACATTCTATAGAATTTTAAAAAAATAAAATAGATTTTATTTTTAATGAGCTTATAAATCTTGCATCACCACTGAGTAGTTGAGAGCCTCTGAGACATGAGGGCTTGCTGATGCAGAGTAAGGAGAGAGGATTGACAGGGTTTTAGAAAAGGTTTAGAATGAAAAGAATTAGAGATGAAATCTTGGCTCTGGTGGAAGCAGTCTATGTGTTTAGCTTGCACTTCATTTTCAGAGGGCAGTGATTCTGGGGTGCTTTAATTTTGGGCAGAAACTAATGAAACTTTGGCCCTAAGGTATGAGCTCCTGAACTGGTATTTCACCCTGAAAGGCTTCCAGGGCCACTGTCACCTACACAGGCAGTGACAGTCTCTTACAGCTCACTCTGGTACAATGTGTGCCAAACTGCTTCAGACCTGTTTCCCAGGCAGTGCTTCTTGCTGGGATCACTCCAAGATCCATGGATCTTAGTGGGAGGCTTTCAGTTAGATTTCAGGTGTTTACTTTTGACCAAGAATCTCCCCAGTGATGCTGCACTTGCCTTTCTGAGGCCCTGCTTATGCTGGAGGAATTAGTCCCTGGGAATTAGGCAGTGGTCTGAGAGCCCCTGGTCCCAGTGTGAGCACTGGTGTGGACAGGACAGGGGTGTGCAGCATCAGGGGAGCTCTGGGGTCACTGCACCCTGGTGTTAATTACCCAGGTGTTAATTACCCAGCCCAGGCTCACCAGCCTCTCCTGATACCCTGGGGAGCAGCACAGACACCTGGAGGGGAACCCCAGCAGAGGATTGCCCATGCAGTGNAATTAGGGGAATTAGGCAGTGGTTTGAGAGCCCCTGGTCCCAATGTGAGCACTGGTGTGGACAGAGCAGGGGTGTGCAGCATCAGGGGA
>VZTT01002001.1:2514-29732 GCA_013400855.1 Buphagus erythrorhynchus
AATTTGCAGGTAAATATTCCATTTAAATATCTTTTCTTTTCTTGACCTTGCAAATTTCCTACAACAATCTGTTCAGTACAGTTTATGATAAGTATTTTTTTCATCATTTTTTGCACAAAATACCTTTTTTTTCATTAAATATCCTCAGAGTTCTTGTGTTCTGAGATAGTATTTTTATTTTTTTTAATCTTACTTTAAATTATTTTTCCATGATTTTCATCATTCTTATCATGGTTCAGCACACTTAATGCGTGTTGTACTCTCCAATCTTCACTAATATGATGTATTTTATAAGTCACAGCACAATTTTGCTGTGAGACTTATTTACTACTACTCCTCTGTACATTGTATACAGGTCTATAGCAGTAAAATTAACATATGCACTATGAAAACCTCTACTGAAGACAAGATCACATAGTCTGTCACTCAAATATTGATTTAGAAATTGGTAAAAGTTAATAAAAATCCCCTTTTTCTGCCAACCAACCAACTTACACATTCTCTTAACTGTGGAGGACTTGGAAGGAAGAAGCAAATGATTCAGGGGCTAACATTACTGTCTTTTTCACTTTTATTCAGTAGTGTGACATCTGCTGCATTTGACTATCTGCAAGTCATAACACTTTTTACCACTTTTGCATAATGTTTTTGGAACAATATGAAGCATCATTAGTGTATTTCAGTTCCAAACGTTATTGTCTCATGTTGCTTTATTGCCATAATAAACTTGTGAATCATAGTAACTAACACAGTAGGTCTCCCGTAGTGAATTCATTTTCATATCCTCTTTTGTTATCATAAATGTGATCCCGAAAATTGTAAAGTCAGCAGTTCTATAGCTTATTAATAAAGCACATTACAGGGATGCATTAAAGCCTCAACAGCTGTATTATAATGAAACACTCTACTTATAATTACAATTATGCTAACACTTAATAATAATTGGGCCTCTGTGTCTGTAGCTCATTTGCTCAATAGGAGATTGGGTCCTGTCAGAAGTAGCCATTCCCTCAGCAGGTGACCTGGTTGCAAACATAACAGAGTTTAAACAGAGCATGAAGTTAGTAATGGCATAAAAAGGGCAGATCTGCAGGTGGGGTTACCATCTGTGAGGAGGAAAACGTGAAATAATGAGTTATATGGGCTTCTCTCTTCATGGAGATCAGCTATCCAAGGGTGAAAAGAGGAGAAACAAAGATAATGGATGAGAAAGAAAATGAAATAGACAGGTGAAGAAATTACCTGACCTACAGAACACAGATTTCTACCATTAACAATACATAGGACTACAATGTCAAGAGTAAACAACTAGTTATATGTGTCCCAGTAATGCTACCAACATTTCTTCTGAAATGGAAAATTATTTTGAGAGTACTAGGAATCTATTTTTGAAGCCAAACTTTCTCTTCAAGGACACAGCAGGTGTCTTGGATATAGGTAAATGATTGTCCATTATAGTTTCTTGGTCTCCAACAAAAAAAGTACTGATACACTGTAACCTTAATCAAGAAACAGCAGCAGGAGTCAACCTGCAAAGCTATCCTTACAGTCTAGAGATGGAGCTGAGCAGTCTGGAAATTTTCCAGTTGGTAGCAGATTCCTTACAAAACAGCACTTCTCCTCTATGAAAAGGAGTACTTTCCATCCAAGAATTTAAAGGAACAGATACAACCCAAATTTATATGCCTTGTTATTACCACCCCTACCAAATTACAGACACAGAGGTGATGCATCATCATGAGATGAAGTTGTTGTTCCTATTGCTGTATAAGCCCTTATCTAGATCAAGGCTGCATCTGCTTTCAGATTCAGGATGGGAAGATAAAGAATTCTGATTCCTACTTCCAGGAGGAGTGCCTTTACATGGAATTATCCTTCCCTAGCATTGCAGATAGGCTTACTGTGTTCATATTGTGTAGATATATATACATTATGAACTCAGACAAAGTGTAGAAATAGTGACTACACATATCTTCCTGCACTTTATTCTGAAACAACTCTGACCTGTTCAAAAAGGTCTTTCATATCCTGTGGAAGAACAACTGAGAGTTACCGGAGCCTTATCAACTCCTGCTCTATTATTAGTGGGATAAAAGTGTGCCTTCCATAGTCTCTCTCCATGGTATAATGTAGTCAGGTGGATTTATGCCTTCTCAGCATGGGTACATGGCATAGGAAGAGGAGCCTACCTCAAGCAGAATATATCCTTTGCAGAATCTTCTATTGAAGTTATTGGGAGGAGGGAGAAAGAAAAATTTAGCTCAGCCTGAAATACTGGTGAATCTCTGATTAACAAAAGAAGGAGGGGCTGAGAGCTTGTTTTAATTAAAACAAAACAAAACAAAACAAAACAAAACAAAACAAAACAAAACACCAACCAAACAAAACAAAAAACCTACCAACCAAAAAAACCAAACAGAAACAATTAAGAAGGTGTTTTCTGCTCCTTCCTTCCAACTTTTCTTGGAAAAATCTAGGAGAAAAAAACTGTGGCTTAGAAAAGATCTAAAAGAGCATGAGAAAGCAATGTGGGAGGTCAGGAGTTCTGAAGCATTTAATTTGAAGTATACAGAAGCTGCTCACTGAAACAGCATTACGTGTATAACTTGAGGTCAGGATTGTGCTCCAGAGATGCAGAAATAAAACTGGTCATCAGCTTATATATCTACCTTCAGTTAGAATTAATGGTCCTTTTATCCCTCTTCTTGAGAATGTTTATACAACTAGCTTAAACCAATGCTCACTTGCTTAGGAGTACATGAACTTAATCTCCCTTCAAACAAATTGTTGAAAGATGATATGAGTTAAGCTCTAGGAGAGGAAAAATGCATAAAAAGTGGCCTTCAGATACTGAAAGGACCGTAATGGGACCAAACAAACCCAGAACTGATTACTATCTCAATATTTCAAAGAGTTTCTGAATTAAATAATCTGAGTATCCTATTGTCAGTCCATGTTGGCATAAAAGGAGTGACGTAACACTGCAAGTGTATCAGTTTCTAGTGAACATTCAGAGCTGGAGAGATCTGGGCTCTTTATTTAGTGAAGCAACTTAGGCACCTTTAAAAGAAAAATCTACACTCCTACATGATGTTCCCACCTAGAACTAGAGTTGTGAAGACACAGTTGGTGATCCCTTAGAATTACTCTTAAATGCTGTTCAATTAAACCCACAGTATGCCTTTCTTAGAATATACGAATATCATGATCCAAAAAAGAATGCTGGTGATATGTTTCTTTGATGGAAATTTTGAGTCCGTCAAAAACTGCTGTCAAGTGTTTTAATTTTTGTGAGGGGTGGATGTAGCATAAGTGTCACACGCCCATGTTTCTTTTAATAGAAAATATTTATATGTGACAATCAGTGTAATGTTAAAAAGTAAATCAGCATACTTTAGATAGAATGAGTGTTCATTGTGCTCTTGTTTGCTCATAGGAAAATAACTTAGGGAAAAAACCTTTTTCAACAGTTCTTTGGAAAGAGATATCAGTACTCAGTAAAAAGGGATCAAAAGAGTAAATTCTCGTCTACAAAAAGTGAATGGGGTTTGTTCATAAAGGAAAGTTCTCAAAATGTGGTACCTTTTTAAAGATTAATATATTGTATTTTTATTTCTTAGAAGTTTGATCTTCATTTTATCACCCTAAATGGTCTTCATTTTATTACCTCTATTCTTATACCATCAGAGATATTTGTATTAAAAATTAACTAGTAGACTGATTTCAGGTATTCTTTAGACCTAAAAAAAAACTCCTTTGCAAACTGTCCCACTTATTTGGGTGAGAGCTTATCGTATATTAATCAATCTTCTAAGATCATCAAGTCCAACTGTAAACCCAACTCTGTGAAAACAACTAAAACCTGTTCCCAAGTGCCATATCTAAATATCTTTTAAACCCCTTCTCTGGGCAGTCTGTTCCAATATTTGGTAACCCTTTTAATGAAAAAATGTTTCATAATATTCAATTTCAAACCTTCCCTGTTGCAATTTGCAGCCATTTCCTCTCATCCTGTCACTTACTACGTGGCAGAAGAAGCCAATCCCCACCTCTCCTTTCAGGTACTTGTAGGGAGTGATAAAGTCACTACTGAGCCTCCTTTTCTCCAGGCTAAACAACCCCAGCTCCCTCAACAGCTTCTCAGAACGCTTGAGGTGGTCAAAACCACACAAAGTACTGGAGGTGGCAATGCAAAAATGCAGAATAGAGAAGAACAATTGCCTTCTTTGACCAGCTAGCTATACCGTCCTTAATTCACCCCAGGACACAGCTGGCCCCTTTTGTTCTGCTCAGACAGCTGTTGACACGTATTCAACTTCTCACCAACCCAATCTGCCCAGATCTTTTTCTGAAAGGCTGTTCTCCAGCCTCTTGTCCCTCAGTTTGTACGTATTACCAGAATTCCCTGGTGGAGAATCCAGCACTTGGTCTTGTTGAATTTCATACATTCGGCGATTGCCCAACTCTGTAGTCTATCCAGATCTCTCTGTAAGATCTCTCCACCCTCAAACTCCTCCTAGTTTACTATTATCAGCCAACTTTTTCAATATACATATGATTCCTTCACCAGATCATTTATGACAAAATTAAGGAGTGCTGGCCCTAAAATTGGGCTCTGAGGGACCCCACTGGTTGTGGGTTGCCAGCCTGGCATAACCCCATTTACTACAACGCTTTGAGCCCAACCCATCAGTCAAATGTTCACCCAATGTATGACAGACTTGCCTAATTGGATGCTGGACATTTTGTCCAGAAGAACACTGTGATAGACAATATATGTGAGACACATTGATGCACATAACATTGAAATATTTTATTGGCATATATGCTCTAAATTTTCTTCAGCTTGAGTATTTTCACTAATGAATTAGTGAACGATGGGAATAGATTTGGGTAGGATTACATTAAATCCAGGTACTTGCCTGTCATACAAATGTCTTCCATTGAACATAATAATTTATCTTCAGTTTTGAATGATTAGGCCTGGATCTGATTTATCAAAGCTGGAAGTGAATTGTGTTCTTTTGACTTTCATATACTGGGGAAACCTACTTGCAGATTTGTATAACACTATATGAGCTGATTTATGGATTTATGGCTATTATAATATTAGAATAATTCATTGAGTTTTTAGATTTAGACTGGCTTGCTCTAAATAAAACATTTCTTTGAAATGTGCCAGTGTTCAGTTTTGATTGTTCACTCAGTAGATTTAGCATTCAAGAAAACATTTTTTATAAGTTAGACATCTTCACTTAGGGTGTTGAAATTCTTTACAGAACTATCAGCATTACTACATCATTGTTCATACATTATTATTGATTGTACAGTTTAGGGTCAGCATAAGGCCCTTATGTTTTAAATCTTAAAAATACATTGCCAAGCATTTCACTGTTATGATTCACATTTCTGCAATTATGGTCACCTGTTCTCTACTACCTGAGTCCATCAAAACTCAATATATTTTTATCCAGAATTGGTAATGGGCTTTTCTGCCATTGCTTGAAGAAACGAAAAATTTTTAGCCCCATTGCAGAATATCTGCAATGATATTCTTAAAGGCCTCCTTTGGTCATCACTTCATGATAGTTAAATATATTGTTAAAAATTACCTAATACAAGTAAGAGAGTTTATGTATTCCACTATGCAGCTTTAATAAGGATAATTAGAATAGGTTATAGGGAAAGTATCTGAAAAGTTCTATAGAATTTCAGGTTAAATCATCTTGTTACTCTAATTTTTTAAGAATTATGTGTCATCAGTGTCCTCGTATGAGAAATTTTGCCCAGAGTCATCGAACATCGTCTGCTTAACATTGGGAATAATATATTACTCAGTAATCAAAAATACATGAATATGTATTCATATTAAAAAAATAGTATTTTAAATGTATAAGTCACAAAATCATTTATAAAAATGTAACCTTGTCCATAATTTTCCCTCCTTTTTTAGTAATATTTTATTGAAGAATATCCCTGTTCTTTTGATGTGACTAGAGACACCACTGTATTTTCTTCCTAACAACTGTTGAAGGGATAGCTCTCATTTGTTTCTTGGTTTCACAGCTTGGAAGGAAAGTTGAGTCATCAATAAAAGCTAAGTTAGTTATTAATGTACATATTTTAAATAAAATAGCATATTACGGCTACATTGCTTCAGTATGTACGACACTAGCAGACACTTTAGTGTCTTGCATTATATAGAAACTGTTACCATATAAAAGAAAGGAATTGGGGAAAAAATGTGAAACAGTATGTAAAGAAATAAAATTTCCCTCCGTACATCTTATAAATGCAAAGATGTGACTCAGAAATAAATTCTTGTCACAAGACCACCAATGGTCTCAGATGAAAGATGAACTATGAGTGATCAACATTCTTTATAAAATACATTCTAGTCAGCAATATTTGATTACAGCTTGAAGGAATTATAGGGTTTATGAATTACCTTTAATTCATATAATATTTCAATAATAAAATGTTTCCAACAGGAATTTCTATCATAATTTTAGTGAATTTAAATTGAAGCTTCATTTACAATATGAAAATCACACTTTGTACAATATTTTATCACTGTAATGATTCCTAGTTTTCTCATAATTTCTGAAGAGTAAAACACAGTATTTTAAGATTATTAGTAGCAATAATTTATCAGTAGATCAGAATTGTTAATGAAAGAATATATATTATATAAGCTTCACTTTCATGAATTCTTTATTAAAATACTGTCTTATACAGAGAGGATGGCTCCTTAAAAGAACTTTACTTTGATTGGTTAAGGGTTTTTGATAACATATTTTTAACTTTATATAAATTGTAACATATTCAAAAGACTTCAACTAAATATATCTAACCATGCCACATTCCAATGACATCACATACACATTTTGAAAAATATTCTCTACAATATTGTAAGTTAAAGTACAAGAAACATATCAACAACATCCCAGAACCTATACAAAAAATTTGTGATTTCATAATTATAGGTGTGATCTCTATTCAAGATTTTCTACATAGTGAGTTAAAATAGAAACACCAAAATTTGATAGTTCTTTTGATCATTTAACAAAAAATATGCTGATTTTTCAAGCATCATGGGTTTCTCTTAAAATTCAGTGGAAGCATAGGTAAACTCATAATAGCATTACATGATATGAATATATTACAATTATTATATTAACAGCCTCTCAAGATTCAAAACTGAGGTTTTCCAGTTCAGTGAGTGTATGAATCCTAATAAAATATCCATACCTAACTACATAAGACCTAAAGAGCAATTTAACACTACTACAATACAATTACTTAATATTTTACCTTTTTTTGTGTTTTGTAAATGTTTGGGAAAGAACTTCAGAAATCTGTGTTTTAAGTAGATTTAGTGTTGTAAAAAATGAACAGGTTAATTCTTTCTGTGATATGCTTTTTAAAGTTGCTTGTTTGATTCCTGGTAAGCTGTTCTCACAGCCTCTAAATTTTAGTATTTATATTAAAATTGAAACCAGCAAAAACTAAATGCACATAAATTTTTATTTATAGTGGTTTCATATTCATTCTTCAACTTAATCAATGAGTATTAAAACTGGAAGTGGCAAAGCAAGTTTGCACTTCTTTCTCCTGCAAAAACACAAACAGTAAATCGTAACCACACATAATTTCTGCTGTTATATATTGTAAAGGTTATGTTTATACTATGAGCTGTGAATTAGATTAATGACTTTTCTCAGCACCATAAACCTCCTCCACCAAAACAGGAACTAAATTGCAATAAATCACTGTTTATGTTCACATATTTATGGGACAGCAAAGATTTAGAGTTCTTCTACTTGGAAAACTGCCCCAACACAAGAGGAAAAAAGATTACAGCTTCTGTATTGTAAGGTGGATGAACAGAGGCAAAAGCATGAACATTGTTTTCACTTCACTATAATAATATCAGTAATTTATTAAAAGCAAGTGCTACAGCAAAGCTTTTTTGCCAATGTTTCAGTCGAAGTGACAACACACCATACATATACACATTTTAAAATAAAAACACGCTTTCTCCTTTTGTGGTACTGAATATCACAACTATCAGATTACATACATTTTTACATTATTCTTGAAGATTTTTTTGTAAAAAAAAAAATAGTGATGGAATGGTACAAGAAAACTCTATTCTTTATATACTGCATGCATTAAAATTCCTTCCATGAACTTGAACAGCATTATTTATTTCTACACTTATACATTGGTGATTTCGGATTATTGTGGTCGTAATTACTAAATGTATTCCTCATAGGAAAGTACTCTACCTTCTGCATTGTCTGCATTTTGTTTCATCAGTCTTTCATTCTACATTTTATTCCATCAACTATCCATAGCATTTTCTATTTGTACAAGAGAACAAACTTATTAAGATCTCTTTAATTTTTAAGGTTTTTTTCCTTGATTTTTTTTTTAAAAACTGGTCATAAAAAAAAAAAAGTCATTTGTTTTCAAGGAAATGTGATGCAAATTTACCTACTTTCCAATGTCTATTATAATATTTTCTATTTATGGAAAATTCCCTAAAATTATAACAAGAACTTTTTTTTTACTTTTTTTCCTTCCAACAGCTTCAAAAAGGGGAGCAGTGTTCTCTCCCCTTCCCAGGTCTTTGTGAGTAACTTAAGTCACCCCTTCAACAGACAAGTCATCAACACAACAAAGAAGAGGGACATTCTTATCACTCCATGCATTGTTAAACTGTGGAGCTGATTTTTATAGAATGTAGCAGATGGCAAAATCTTATATGAACTACAAAAGTCATCAGATAAGTTCAAAAAAGAAAAACAGGCATGAATTGCAAGATTTGTTAAAGGAAGTGATATTTTGCGCTTCCTACACTACAGCTTTGTGTTCCAACACTCTTCCTGATAGCATCTATTATCTGCTATCAAGAAAGTATTAAACTGCATGGTGCTTAACTTACTTCTTATGTCTCTTAATCATTGAATGGTTCTTGTTTTACATTCTTATGCAATGCAGTGGCTTCTTCACTCTTCTGCAGGCATCTATCTGCTGTCATCTGCTCATCTGAGAAATGGCAAAAGGGTGGCAGTTACTGAGTCTTTTACATAAGTGGAAAAGTGAATGCAAGATCTTTCCCAAAAATAAAATTACCAATTTTAAATTTAAGTGATTGATTAATAAAAAGTAAGGTCTTGAAGGAAAAGGTGATTAGTTTGAATTTATATGCAGAAGGTAGCACACAAAGGCACGTGACATTGCAATGGTGGATTGAATTTTCAAAAATCTGAGAACCACTATCTGCACGGAAACATATTATTTCAGGTTTATAGTTTCTTAAGAACCAGACAACTTAAAAAAAAAAACCTCCAAACCATTAGAATATACATTTTGTAAGAGAAAAGTAAATCTCTTGCCTAAATGCAATACATTTATATTGCTCTTCTTTCTCCCTTGAACCTCCACAGCAATTTTATGCATCAAACTTTAGTTATTTCAAAATATTGAAAAATTACACTTATAGCAAATGAAGAAAGACCTAATAAAGAGTCAATCTGTTCTCTGCTGATTGTTTATGTCAGGATACTATATCCATGTTCTTCAATTGCTTATTCCTCTTCACTGATTGTAAAAGGAGCACACACTCTGTCAGATATAGTTCTCACTGTGGCAGTCTGCATGTAGCCCTCCTGAGGAACAGCAAGTCTTTAATATAAAATGAAGAATTGTTTCTTTTAACATGTGGAGAGCTGAAATTAATGGCAGCTACTCTAGAAGTAAAATGGTATGTTATATAATCTCAGTCAGTGTGAAATTAGCAAAAAGATAAAAAACAAAGCGAAAAAGAAAAATCTCCAGTTAAATCACCAATCCCAAATGTTCTTGCTCAGGATCACTAACTCATAGTAGTGTCTAGTAAAGGTAAGTTTATGGATTCAGAAAATGTCTAATATAAGGTTCTAGTGAGATTAAGTTTCTCAGATATACAAGAGTAAGTCGCTTAATTGCAATATTTAGCTATTACATTCATCATTCTTATTTGACAAAAAAAGCTGTACTATCTAAACTCCGTACATCAGAAGAAGGAACAGCAGAATTTTCAATTCAATAATTAATGGTTCTGTTGATCTGATAGGACAGGATAATTGTAAAGGGTTGGCACATTTTACCAGTTTTTAAATCCCTCTTTTCCTTGGAGATCATATAATAATAGAATAAACTGAGTTGGAAGGAACCATCGAGTCCAGCTCCTGGCCCTGCACAGAACAACCCCAAAAGTCACATCATGTGCCTGACACCATTGAACATTCTTGAACTTGGTGTGGTGAGGCTGCCCCAGCTCAGAGCAGAGCAGGACAATCCCCTCCCTTGCCTGGCTGTGATGCTGTGCCTGATGCCCCCAGGACAGGGCTGGCTCTCCTGGCTGCCAGGGCACTGCATGCCCATGTTCAACTTGCCATGAACTGCCATGTTAAGAAGCCAAATACACATCTTGCAGTGAGGGACAAGCTTATGGATCCTTGTTTTTAATAGGTAGACAGTCCTTCTTCAGCAGAGGCAATCTTTACATTTTAAATCTGCATGACATTGAAAAAATGTTGCCACAGTTGTCATGATTTCTATGCTACAGTTAGCTTTCCCATGCAATGAACAATGAACATGTTTCAAAGTAATTTTCATCAACATAAATGACAAATTCTGGAAATATCTAGCTCCTTATGGCTTAATTAAGGTACTTCTTAGTCATCTGGGTATGTAATTACTCATCTCTGCAGTTTTTCTCTAAAAGAGTTAATCACCCAGAATCTGTGAGGTTTTTAGCACCTAAAGACTTGCAAGTGTATCCATCATACTAAAAGCAAAATTTCTGGACTGTTTATAGACTGATCAAATTTCAAGACATGCTGTTTTTTTCTCCCTGAAGTGAGCAATTGGCTATTGCATTCTCTGTCCACAGAAGAAGCTTTGAGTAGCCCAGTGTTTCCAATTTTTTCAAGTTCTTAAGTGGATTGTGGAGGACTGCTGACCTGATTCCTAATAGTTTAGTCAAATGAAAACCTAAAATCCAGTGTCACTCTATCTGTACGGGCCGGTTTTGTGAAAAGTTTTGTTCTTTCTCCAAATAAAATACAAGTTTCAGTTTTATTATAAAGAATAAGAAAAAAGTAATTTCTTCCATGATACAGAAAACAAATAAAAAATATACTAAAGAGAGTAAAGAAAAAATTCAAAAGTTCAGACTATTGTCTAAAATTCCACTGTTTTAGAACATCTCTTGATGCATTGCTTTACTTTGTTTGCTGTTAAGTACATTTAGTAAATTTATGTTCGACTTGCTCTACCATAAGGAGTCCTCATTTCACACATACAGAAGCATTAAAATAAGAGTCATTTAAGTTCCACAGTAACAAGAATAATATTTTTAGAAACAGACATATAGATATGTGTAGCTGATAAAATGTGTGTTGTTACAACATAAGACGATTACATTGTTTTTCCTATTTTTCTACCCTTTAAAAAGCATTATGCTCAGAAAATACTTTTCACCCATTTCTCATGAATGAATAAGGAATTTTACAATTTCACAAAGAGAAAACTTTCTTCTGTAATTTTTAATTTTGTATGCATATCTCAATAGCTATCTGGAGAATGTGGTTGTTTCTTAGATAATGGAAAAAACACATACAATCCAAAAGTCCAGATTGTCTCACCAGACAACTCAGGTATTACGCTAAAACCTAGATGTTAAGTGACATATTTTGTTATGATTTATGGTCAATCACTTGTGACTTGCTGTATCTGAATTGTGATGTAGTAAGGTACTGATGGGCAAATAGAAGGAGTCAGAAGATATACACATATGAAACAGAAATTTCCATCAAAGTAGTAGTGATAATTCTCTACTGACCCTTTATTAGGCAGAAAAAGATAAGAAAACCATGTAAGGTGCTCTTTAGAGAAGTGAAATTCATTATAAAATTATTAATTTGTAGTATTTTATTAGATTTATAAAAAGGAAGGTTTCTTTTCTATTTTTTCCCAATTGTGTTCATAATTATTTACTATGTGATGAATTAGTGCTGTTAAGTCATGCATTATTTTAAACTTAATTATAATACCTGTTTCTGAAATAAGTAAAAATATAAATAAACAGATAAGAATATGGAACATTTGGAAACAGAGTCTGCCAAAACCAGGTTCAATTCATACATTGGAGGTTTTAATTATATGAAGTGTCCTTAGAAGAAACAAAATGCAGCACCATATTGTGTTACACCACAAACCTCCTTGTGAATGCTAGAAGAGGAAAATAGTTTACAAAATACATCATATAAAAAGGTGATCACAGCTGCTACAGTGCTGTAGTATTATTTGGCCAATTGAGGAATTTTGTGACATTGTTACCGACAGTGGCTTTTCAGCATAATTGACTCCTATACCTTTTCATTTTCTTCTAGTAAAACTTTTGGAAACAGCAACATTTAGGGCCTATGTAAAATGTCCTATGAGACAATACTTCAGCTGATATTTTTGCTGTCATACCAGATATAATTGTCATATAATCACTATTTTACTATTTGGAATTACTTGAGTCATCTAACTATTTGACAAAAAGATTTTTGATGTGACCTCTTGAAGTTAAAGGATTCTTTCTCTCAAAATTTCTTTCTACAACTAAGGTTTTTTAGCTAAGTCTTTTTGAATTGCCTGTTTTCTCTTAGGTCACTCTCTTCAGGAGTTATTTCAAGCTTATTGTGTTATTTTATTTATCCTAGATTTCTTCTGAACAAAGAATGATCAGACTATAACAAGAATGATTAATTTACTGTAATGATTAACTTCCTATAGCCTTCTTAACTTATAATAACTATCTGGAAGATTAGACTTCTCATCTAGGCTACTTTAGGTCTCTCAGAAAGCAAAGGTAAGTAAACATATAAATAAAAAGACTTATCCCCTCTTAAAGCAGATGTCTATGTTGAATAAAAGATCACCTACATTAATCCTCCCATTAATGAACTGCAGTGGAACCCAAAACAAATACAGCTTACTGTAAAAGCCCTGGAGTTTTCTGTGGAGTGCTTATTTGTACACCTCAGCACCTGGGCTAACAAGTTTATTTTAAGTATAAACTTAAACCAAAAGATTAACCTGGTCTTGCTCTGGAACTCTTTATACTTGTATAGAGATACTGTTTTAATTTCATCAGGAAGTAATATGCTATCTGTTTTCTGTTGTGCAGACAAGGTTGGCCTCTTTTAAATGTGACTCTGTTCAAGGCAGCAAACCCACCCAGTAACACAGGTGTAATCCACACTTACCAACCTGACAGCTGAAAAATTCTGGAAGCTCAATTCTTGTTAATCAGTAACCTTTCTGTTTCCCTTAAGAGGCAGTGACAGTACAATGAGGATTATAAGATTCTTCACATTATTTAGCACTCATTTTGTTCTCCCACAGAGACCACAAATGCCATGAATAATACAGATGCTAGATTTGGCATTTCAAATATTTTGCCTCTGGTTTTTGTTAGCTGTGGGACTCACATTATTTTACATAAGTAGCTCAGGTGACACAGTAATAGACAAAGAGTATGAAAGAATTAATCATACTACCCCTCCAGACTTAAATTACAAATGGCACTAAAGAGACAGAAAATACCTATGTGAAAGGAGAATCTTAATTGTGACCTAGTTGGTTTTATTAGAGTTAATTAGGTCAGTGGAGCTGGCCTAATTTTTTAATTAATAAATTGATTCCAAAGGAATACGTGAAAATATTGGCAGACTTTAATAATCCAGGGAGGGTAATTACATTGCAGAGATTACAAAAACAGATTTTAACCACTCATTTTTCATTTTAATAACTTGACTCTTACATAACAGATTTAAACTATGCTGTACTGTAGCTACAGTGTAGGTGACACTTCTAACAAAGTTTAGATAAATATAAACTAGAAAGTATGCATTTTTTTTCTCTCCCAGATTATCTAGTCTGAATTATTTGGGAAAAAATCATAAGCATTTTTTTTTCCATTCCTTTTCTACGTATTTCCAAATAGAAAATGCAGATAATTTTAGGACCCTGAAGACATCAAAATTGTGGGTAAATTTCCCAGAAGCTTTTTTCTAATAATGTCTTACATTTAGTATGATTATTCTTTATACTCAATTTCTCTGCTATTATTTAATTATTTATTTTTCTTTTTTTATTCCCTTAGAGAAGATAAAGAATTTCTAATAATTAGAGGAAAAATTAATTGGTTTTGAATATTATAAATAAATCAGCAAGCTCCTTCCCTGAAAAAAAATAGACCTGATGAACTGTTTTATATTCCCAAAGGAATTCTAAACTCATTTAGGTTAAGCTACCACTAAAATAAAACAAATTTTTTAAATATACCACATCGTTTGGAAATTAGATGTAAAGAAACTCACATAAGGAAAGAGCATTTGATAACATGGACAAGCTGGTCATATTATACCATAATTTCAGATTGAATTCTTTTGAGGAAATTTTTAAAAATGAGAATGGCTGAATAATAAGAAATATTACTTTTATTAACAATAGATCTGAAACTAATTAGTTTCCCGGCTTCACCTGGGTCATTCACTGCTCAGTCTTGTAAGCCCCATTGCAAATTCTTACACAGCATAGAAAAGATGAAATTTTATATGTGGTCTTCCTGCACAGAGGAAACTATATAACTATGATTCTACATTGCCTTATACAAGCTCATAATCTGGGAACTCCAAATCTATAGGCTTTTGAGCTTGATCTCTCAAATCCCATCACATAGAACTTCAAATTCTGGAATTTTGTAAAGTAAAAAATCTACTATTTAGATATATATGAACTCAATGTTTTCTGTTATTGAATGTAAATATAAATTACACTCAATTCAATGCTGTTTAGAAATGCTATTTAGAAATATCTAATTTCTGTATTTCCTAGATTTGCCCTGAACCCTATCTCTGTAGAGATAACTATCTTCAGAAAACTATAAGACATTTTGTCTGTGATATTTTTCAATGACACAGTCCAGAAACCAGGAGGTCTAAATTTACAGATAAATTAACTTGTACTCATCATCTTTTTTGGTACACTCAGTCTGCTAACAACTGAGGTATGTAGTAAGTTAGGTATTTGTTTCAATAATTCTTTTTTATAATAAAGAAACAAGAATTCTATGTAATGGAATATGATCCACTGCACAAAGCCCTGGGGTTTTGAGTCAGGAGAAAAAGGCTGTATCACGGGCAGGCTGTTATCATACACAGAATGTTAAGGTCACTTCATTACCCTGTTTCTTTGTCTTCTTGTTTATAAACTTATCTGTATAAAGGAGACCCACATTTACATATGAATCATTTCTAAACTGACTATGATTATTATTGTCAGCTACTAGCATTATTTAAAGTATAAGTTCCTGGACACAGGTTCACCGAGTATTGAAATTTACCTATAAATGTATGATTACAAAAAGACAATGACAACAAGTGAACCAAATTAGGTTTAAATTTTTTTACTTTATAAAAACATGAGTTGATAATATAGGTTTAAGAATATTGATGCTGATCTCTGATCTTCTGGTATCTTAATAATTTTAATTCTTCATTAATATTTCCTGAGTTAGGGAAATATTTGTTTATTAATTTCGGACCCTGGTGAAGAACCAACAACAATTTCCAGGATCAGGGTGTGCTCTAGTTTGTGCCCATAAGTGCCTTTTCAGTTCTTCAGATTATCCTCCTAAAACTCAAAAATATCACTGTTACAATCTCTTTTATTGGTAGACAGCAAAGTTCCTAGTTTCTTCCCACAAGGTGCATCAACTCACACTATATGAAAACTAAGGAAATTTTTTGCAATCATCTTTCTTAATAAAAACAAGAAATTCTGCATATCTGCCTGCATATACTGAACTAATCAAATTTGACTATCAGAAAAAAAACTGAATAGAATATAATTGTGATGAGTTACGGTGCTATCATATAGAATACTAGAAGGAGAAGAAAGCCAGGGTTATTGTGAAGCAATAATGTGCAAATTTTGATGGGGAAAATCTCACAAATTAGTGAAAGTTTTTCTTCCTGATCACAAACCAAATCTCCAGACACCCAGAGTAGCTGACCCAATAAGTAGGCCAGTAAGTTTTAGTACACGTTGGGAAAGAGACATAGAGAGCACAAAACCATCAATCCTGTTTCTAGATAGTTGTGGGGTTAATTGGTATGGGGAAGAGTTTAAAAATTATGGGAAAAAATAATAGTATTCATAGATGTTAAATCTTGGAGTTTTTCCTTCCTTTCTTTTATATTCCATGAATCTATAGTGAACCAGCAAATAGGATTCTCTTTTGCAGGATAGAGTTTTTTTGACATTCATAATCAACCACTAACGTCAATGTGAAAGAGTTCACAGATGTCAAGGTCTGTTATGCCAGTGGTTTTTGTATGATTAGGAAATATCTGCTCAGTACAGAGATCAGCCTGACACTTTTGGAATGGTGTAGTTCTATCCTGACAGGAATAAAGTGAAAAAACTTTTCCTAAAGGAGAAGGCACTTTAAAGGAGCTCTAAAGTTGTACCTGTAGGAGAAGTGAAATGTGCTAATGGTAATTTCCTTTCTAGTTCCACCTCAAATAGTACACTTGTCCCTGGCGTGCTGAACAGCGAATGCCAAAATGCCACTTTTCAGTCCTTGACAAAAAGCTCGGCCTTGAGCCAGTTTGCTGAACAATGGACCTAGGAGATCAGCGGCAGTAAGAAGCTTAAAAACAACAGTGAAGAACTGAATTTCTTCTTGTGCCGTTCTTTGACTCTTTTCTTGTCTCTTTGACATGATGCACATATTTTAAAAATGCACAGATAATTTCAAAACTGTGCAAAGACTCCAACCGACTTAGCTACCAAAGAAATCTCTCTCACCAGTAAGAACATGAGCCTCCTGTTACACAGAACAATGGTATTGTCTTCTAACCAAAATTTTTACTATCCTCAGTGACAAGACAATTTAAAACACACAAAAGTGTACACAAGTTCTAATTGCTGTATGTCAAAAAATAATTTTAAAAAAATCTTTATCTTAAATACACAGAATCAAACAAATAAACAAAACCCCCTAAGCAATAACAATAAAACCCAAAACAAAAACCACTACTGTTTTTAAAGAGAAACTGCATGTCTTTATGTTAGACTTTACTTTGGCATTCCTTTTGTACTTTGCGGAGCAAAAATTATTAAGGATTACCTTATTTGTGGAACAATATATACCACAAATGAAACATCAAAAGAATAGCCCTCTGTAGCAGATCACATTGTAATGCTTGCAAATACATTGCTACAGTCTAAGATTTTGGTACCAATATCTTCATTTTACAGGCAATGTTGATAATGACTGTGCATATAATATATTTTATTTGGATTTGCAGCAAGCCTTTGATCAAGTTTTACATGACAGGCCTGAGCTTAAAACTACAAGCTTCAGAGATCCAGATTAAGACACAGAAAAGTAAAGAGAGCTAGCTAGAAAATAGACAAGTGATTGTGTGTTGGGGAAAAAAAAATCTTACAGTGGTTTAATGTAGGTCAGTGTTCACATCTTAAAGTGTTAACCTTTGCAGAATGTGTGAGGTAAGTAACAACAGCTAACTAGCTGCCTGTAAATGCAAGGGTGACACAGAATGAACAGAGAGGTGGATGGCACAACTCACAGCAGGGATGGAGGGTGTGAGGGGTGCTGGGGTACATCCTCTTCAGGAAGCACAGACACCTGCTTTCAGGGATGATTTGAGTGGCACAGTCACACTGCTACACACAGGGTTGACAGTACAAACATTGGGCAGTCTCATTTTTTGACTGAACACCACACTACCTCTATGAAAAGCTATTATCTCCATATGTGCTTAAAATACTTGCTCTCTTGCCCACGTTTTCATGAGCTGCATCATTCACAAGGCCACTAGTGGTGTCCCATATGCTCTGCTGTGGGGTAAGGAGGGAGATAAGTATGCATTACATCACTGAATTCTCTCTGCAAGACTATCCTTCAGTGAGCTGGATAAAATTTTTTAGTTAATGGCAAAGGAAAAAAAATATTTCCTTTAAAGTTGTTTGTAATTGTTCTATAGAAGTAAAACAGTTCTGAGTTTCTCACTTTTCTGCACTGTTTCAATGTAATTATTAACTTGGTAAATCCAAGTGTAGAAATGTAAATAAGAGCATACCAATTTTAAAGAGGTTCAGAATTCATTGATTTCATTTATGTGTACCTAGTTCTTAGGGAAAAAATTAATTCTAGTCTAATATTTATGTGCTTAAGCACTTATCAAAGAGCAACTTTAGCTTAAAAATTTGTTCTATATCTCATATGTGCACTGTATACTGAATGCTTATGATTTTTTTTTTTTGTCCTACAACACTCCTGAAAATTTTCGTTCCAACAGCAGGACTTGCCTCCATTACTTCCCTGAAATTAACTGTTACAAATAGAACAGAACAGAACAAAATAGGCTGGAAAAGACTTTTAAGATCATTGAGTTCAACCCTAAACAAAACACTATGAAGTCCACCACTAAACCATGTCCTCAAACACCTCATCCACACATCTTTTAAATACCTTCAGGGGTGACTCAACCACTTACCTGGGCAGCCCATTCCACTGCTTGACAACCCTTTTAGTGAAGAATTTTTTCTAATACCCAATCTAAACCTTTCATGGTGTATTTCCTCTTCTCCTGTTGCTTGCTACTTGTGAGAACAGACCAATCCCACCTCATTACCACCTCCTTTCACATAGTGTTAGGGACCATTAAGGTCTCCCCTGAGCTTCTTCTTTTCCTTGCTAAACAATCCCAGCTTCCTCAGCTAGTTTTCATAAGGACTTTCATAAACTTTGTTGTCTTTCTCTGGACATGATCCAGGACCCCAATGGCTTTCTGTAGCGAGGGGCCAGAACTGAACACAGGATTCAAGGTGAAGCCTCACCAGTGCTGAGTACAGAGGGACAATCGCTGCCCTGGCCACACTATTGCTGACACAGGCCAGGGTGCCAGTGGCCTTCTTGGCCACCTGGGCACACACTGGCTCATGCTCAGCCAGCTGTTAACCAGAAGCCCCATGGCTTTTTGCACTGGGCAGTTTTCCAGCCACTGTGCCTCAAGCCTGTAGCGCTGCCTGGTGTTGTTGTGACCGAGGTGCAGGACCTCATAAAATTGGAATCGGTGCATCGATCCATCCTGTCCACATCCCTCTATAGATCTTTTGTAACCAACCAGTCCCACAGTCTTGTGCATGCAGCAGGTCTCTGAACATTCTTTCCTGAATTATTGGATTTTATTCTGCTCTCCATCTCTATCTTCTAGCTCAGGGGTCTGGATATCCAGAGAAAAGCTGAGTTATAGTACTAAAGACTGAGGCAAAGAAATCATTAAGTACTTCAGCCTTTTCCTTATCCTTTGACATGATGTTTAGCCATGCACCCAACAAAATATGGAGATTTTCCTTAGCCTTCCGTTTTCTACTAATATATATGTATATAGAAAGATTTTTTAATTGTATCTTACAGCAGTAGCCAGGTTAGGTTCTATAGAATAATCCTTCTGCCTATCTTATCTGGTTGTGTGATCTATAACAGAATTCCACCGTGATATTTGCCTTGTTGGCCTTCTCCCTAATTCTTACCCATGAACACTCAATGCTATTGTCACCATCATTAAAGCTCTAGACAGTCAAAATACTCCCTAACATACAGGGCTGCCCCACCACCTCTCCTTCCTTGCCTATCCATTCTGAAGAGTTTTTACCCAGCCATTATAGCACCCCTGTTGTGCAAGTTGTCCCACCATGTTTCATTGATGGCTACTATATCATAGTTTTTGCACTGCACAGTGGCTTCAAGATCTTTTAATTAACCCTGCTAACTCCTGTGCAAAGACCCTTTTCCCCCTTTGAGACAGGTTTACCCCATCTGTTACCAGCAGGCCAAGTGACCTGTAAACTGTTCCATAATCACAAAAACAGGACCTGCAGGACGGGGAGTCTCTCTCATCATGGCCTTCACCAAAGGCTGTGGGGAAATCTCTTCTCCAGCACCTGGAGCACCTCCCCCACCTTCTCTCATTTTGGTGCCTGCAGATTACCCATCTCAGTTTTTTCCTCATTCTCCTTTATGCTCTGCCCTTTCTAAAACATGTTTTTCCCAAGGTACCACTACCCTGGCCCTGGGGCTCAGCAGTGCCTTGCAGTGGGTCATTTTGGGAGCTGGCTGGAACCTCCTGTGCTCCTCAAAGGGGCCTCCCTGCAGCCCCTGAAAATCAGCACCTGGAAACCTTCACCTGGTGCTCATTTATTACTAGTGCAGAACACACAGGCATAGTAATCCAACATAATTGTGAACCTTTATACCGATTGCCTGCACAGACCCTTTGTACAATAAATGTGTGTAAAGTGAAGATGAACTGTGCCCATGAGATATGATGAAGGTTTCGAATGTGCAAAATTCTCAGATACTTCATGGATTGGAATCTGAGGTTAGAAAGAGAGTAAATACTACCTTTGTCTCCCAAATTTTTCTTGTCAAAGTGCATTCAGCTCTTCATATGGAACACCATAAATATTTCTCCTTATCATTAGATGCTTTTGATTATTCATTAAAATGTGAATATTTAAACATTTTATTTTTAAAAAAATTTAAAAACTTTTATTTTTACCTATTCTGTTTGTTCAAATAGTCATTGTTTTCATTCAAATGACATCATGTCATAGTGATGTTCATTCACCAACTTATATATTCTCTGTATACGATGAAAAATTCTATATTAGTTATTTTTCATTCTATCAGTTTTCAATACTGCAGGTTGCTTATCAATTGCTTACTGCTGCTTGCCTGTGAAAACTGATCATACAAAAAATGCTTTTTCTTTTTTGTTGTTATTGTATATGTTCTTTTTAATTAATTATCAGCCAAAACTGCACTGTTCCCCTGCATTTCTCAAATGCCTTTGGGTAAATTTCTCTCTGCCTTACAATACTAGCTCTTTATGCAAGGGATATATTACAGCTTCTCAGATAGAATATCTGCAATTCTACTGAGGTTAATTACTTTATATGTGTTTTCTTAGGAATTATTTTAGAGTATATTCATTTGGATTTTTTTTAATCATGGGGCAGAAGCTTTCACCTCAGAATTTCCACATGATCAATGTCCTCAATGCTCTTAAAACTAAAGGACCAGCAATATACGGAATATGAAAATTAGCTCACTTAGACCCAGAGCCTGTGCTTATGTTATTGCACACAAACCTGAGCCATTTAATCATTCATGGCTGACGTTGCCCAGTGTGCTTAAAAAAAAAAAAAAAAACCAAAAAACAAAAAACTCCTGCAGAATGCTTAATAGCACAGGCCACAGAATACTGTTCTATTTGTACACAAACAATAACTGGAGAAAGAAATTTTTCAAAAGAAAAACTCTGTATGAATATTGTAGAAATATTTGATTAAACCTGTCCTACTCAGTAGAATAAACAGTAATTTTCTATCAAACCCAGCAGAAATTATTAAACTTATTAGGAAAGAAAAATAATTGCAGCCACTAGCCACCTGAGCTTTTTGGATGGAAGATCACTGGGATATAATGTTAAAATTGCAAGGGTCGGAAAGAATTGAGAAGGATTAAAACCCAAGAAAAGAGAAAAAGTTGAGGGAGGAGAAGGAAAGAAGCAATTTAACCATCAGATTAAATGTAATACTGAGAAAGGACTCCAAAGATTTTGGGGCATAATGAATGAAGAAAAACATGTTTCAGTAAGCTAGGAAATTTTCTCTTGTAATTTCATTTTTTTAATACTATTCATCAAGTCCATATTTTGCATGGGTTTTTAGAAACATAGACATTACCTAAAGAAAGCATTGCATCCTTTCAACATGTTCTTTGCCTAACTATACTAAGCTACAACATCTCAAAACTTGCAATGTCTCATGTAAAAGGGACAATATTAGAATTCAAAAAATCAAAGTTTTTGGTGATACATTATGGTTACTTTCGATCCTGCAAAGCAACCACATGACAAAGTTGTCTTGCAGCCCTCATCTGGATTTTCATTGGATCCCTTCCCCATATTTATAAATATTAATTCAAAGAGACTAAGTTAAGTTTAACATTTATTCAGGGACAGCAAAATAAGAAGTCTGAAGTATAGACACATATAAACAGCAGAATGCATTTAAATCCCAATCTGTAGAAAGTGAGAGACAACTAAAGCTTCAAATCAGAGCACAGTAAGTTTTCAGAAATTTGTCCATCAATCTAAGCCTCTGAACAATGTCACTCTGTCTTGCTGTCAGTCTTGAAACCAATCGGGGGCTTCCTGAGTTACGGCAAGCTCTGCATCATCTCCTCTGAATCCTTAGGAAAAGTGTTTCTTTCTCTCGCCTCAAGGAGCAGCAAAGCCTCTGTTCCCTGCTTTTCTGAGATATCTATTGCTTGGAAGAACTGTATTCTCACCTCAGGAGCTGTCACTTGGTCTCTTTTTTGGCCTCTGTCACCCTGTCGCTAGCTGGAGGTGCCTCACCCTGGTGGGCAGGTGCCTAAGTGAACAGGGAGCAGGCAGAAAGCACCAGATCCTCCAAACATTTCCATGTGATCCAGAGTGCAGGAACATTACTGTGGGCTTGCCCCATGCGTTTTGAAGAAACAGTACATGAAAAAATCAGATATGCCCATTATAACCACATAATTACATATTTTCATGGATATATTTCTAGAAATAATGCATGAAATTGAAGATATGTGAAAAGCTTCAAAGAAACAGTTCTGTCCATTTACTTCAGGAGGTGTGGTTAGGCCACTGTGATCAAGGCATTTTGTACTGACAGCCAGAGTTCATTAACAGTACATTACATTGAATCTTCCTTTTTTATACTTTCCCAATTTCCCTTTACACAAATTATAGAATTTTGAGGCTAATGATGGATATAGCACAGCACAATCATTATTCACTAAATTCTGTTTCAGCAAAGAGACTCCTACATGCAAACCCACAGAGAGTCATGGATGATGGGAAAAAAAATATAGAGGAAAAGCTATTTTGTTTTTCATATTCAGCCTAATTACCAGTATATAATGAGGTGGCAGACTCACTGAGTACCAAGTGTACCTGCAGAGAACAGAGTCCATTTTCAAAATTTGTCTTAGTTTAGTGAAATTTATGAAGCTGAGAACAAGACGACAGAAGTAATAGCTTTGAGACTAGAAGCACAAGTCTGGAATTATTTTCCTTTAAAAAAAATAATTATGGAAACAAATATTTGAAAAATAAAATATCCCAGCTGGAATATTTTTAAGCACGTACTTGATAAGTATTAAAAAACCCCAAATAAACAAACCAAAAAAATACAACAGAAGACTTAATTCTGGTTACATGCTTCTCTTATGAATTTGTTACATTCAGGTTATGGAACACTTGAATTTCCACCAATAACAGAGAAAGCTTTGTTACGGGCAAAAAGAATACATCGTATATACAAAGCTGAGAATTGACTGTCAGTCTCATTAAAAACTCTTAACAGTGTAACCACATAACTGTTACTCCAGTTGCATTGATTTTAACATTTCTAAATCAAATTAGGTGCAGGTAGAACGACGTATACACAAGCTCTACAGAATCCACTCCTTTGGTGCTTTGTTCAGCCTTCTCCTCTGCATCCTGTTGTCAATGGCTTCAGTTCTTGGGGGTTTTAGATATTAAATCATCAGTATACCAAAGATGAAGGACGTATGGTGCTAGGTATTATTGGTTTCTTCCTCCTCACTCTAGGATTCACCTAAGTTCTTTTTTTGTACTTATATTGGTCACATTCCACATCTTCCTTCTACAAGTGCACCATACACCATACATTTGTTTCCCCATCTCCCAAGGCTGTGTTCCTTTGAGCACCAGTAGTTGAATGCTGGTAAGTGACTGAAGGATGCTGGGTTCTGCTGTCACCTGGTGCCTGCATCTTCCACACCCCTGTGATCACCCTGTGTCTCCACCTGCACTCCTGTTCTAGGTTTGCAGCCTGTCACAGACAATAGCAATAATGTTCTGGGTGGGTTACAGTGCTACAGATTTGTGATACAGGAATTTCTGATCCAATTTCACATTGAGAAAAAATGTACTTTCTCACAGAAATAGTACAGTGCTCTGTCTAAAAGAGAAATATGGAACTGTTTTGACAGTAATTAAATAATATATTGACACTTCCAATTTCAAATTTCTTCTTTCTAAACCTTCCAAAACTGACTGCAAGATTCTATTTCCTGATAATAATATTTTTTGTTATTTGGTTTAGTTCTTCAAAAGTGTAAATATCCTATGATAAACAGATTTACTGGAAGTTTCTAAGATCTATTACCATTGTTATGAATCCTTTTTCTTAGTTAAGACTTAATGCCACATTTATTGTCCGTGCTTAAATAGGTGTGAATTTTAAAATATAAATTTTATTTATAAAACCTCAAAATCAGCAGTTGGACAGCAAATATTGTACGCTCTATTCAATACTTTTGTTTTATATGATCTTTATGCTAATGTCCTTTTATTGAACATAACTACTCTTCAAGACATGAAAGTAATTTAGTCTACTATGATGATTCCAACTGAATTAATTAAAGTGGTCACATTCCCTTCTGTGGTTAGACAATGATATTGAGCACCAGAGTGGCACTGTAGATTGATACTTATTGTGTAAACTGAAGTTAATTTTAAAAGTTTCAAGATAAAACAAAATAATCCTTCATATTTTCTAAATCACCTATAATATTATTTCAACAGCTCTACACTATGCTTTCAAAAATGGATGCACTTTCAGAGATTTTTTTTTATCACTTTGCCATGGTGATAAAGAAAATCTTCAAGATTACAATCCTTGGTTCAGAATAATAGAGAGACTCCAAAATAAGAAAGTCAATGCTTATTAGGCAAAGAGCTGACAGAAAAGAGAGGAAAATCAAGAAAATAAAGATAAGGGAAACAACAGGAGGTTGCTTGTTGAGCCTAGTGACCTTATTTGCTGCTCTTATTATGCTAAAATTGTGCCAATCACAGAAAAATAGAGGAAAAAAAGTCCTTTAAAATTCAATTTTTCAGCACAGTGGTTGGATATTATTGGATTTTGTTTCCTGCATCTATCCTCAACATTTTTACTTTTTTCCTCCAGGGTAGTACTTTAAAATGCAACTTGTTGTAAGCTAAAATGGAAAAACCTCACCTGATTATACATGGTAAGTTATTGTTACTGACGTGTATGCAAACTGCTAACTAGTGCTATGTGCCCTTCATTCAACCTGCATTATTTCCTTGACAAGCAGCACCAAAATTACTGGGCAAGAGTGAAATACAGCCTTGAAACAGTCTCAGAGCTTATTAAATATTTAATAAGTAATAAGAATCCATCAAAGGATGGACTTTCCCTTACCTGTGACAGCTGGAGGCAAGAATTGTTTTACAACTTGGCCTGAAAAGTGATTCTCTATGAAAATGACATGAGCATAAGAGGTAGGAAAGTAGAAAAACACTGTTGTTAGCATTTAAATATAGAGTAGTCTGTGAATAGCTGACTTATTTGCTTTTCTATTATGGGGCCCCAGGAACTAGGAGCTATGACTGCAGAGACAGCTTTGTGCATTTATCTATGTGTATGAGTTGTACAATATGAGTTGAGTAACATGGAAGGTTTGAACCAGTTTAAACTGAAATTTCATCTTTTCTGCTTCTGCTACCAACTATTGAGATACCACAATAGCTGAAGGGTTTCAGTGCTGTTACTTTGGATGTAATTAAGAAGGAAAATGTAGCTTATTGCTACTTTTGATGAAACACGCATGCATACATTCAGCATTGCTTGTAAGTATTCTTTTCCTGAATAAGAAATGTCTTTCTTATATAATCTATTCTGAATCTGCCCTCTATAAGTTTAAAAATGCTATCTCATGTCCTATTGCAGGAGGCCTTATTAAAAAGTTTTTTCTCAAAGAAGCTTGTATTTTGGTGAATATGCTAAACTTGGTTTCTTTCCCACAGTTTCCTCTATTGTATGAATCTAGATTATCAATTCTAAGAGATATTATCACTTTTGCAGCATTGAAAATTGTTCCTTTAAATATTTTCGGTTGGATGGGGTAAAACATTGAAGAAGTGAGACTTCCTAATAAATTACTAACTTCAAAGTGGCCTGAAGTAGAGAAATGAGAGGCTAAAAACTCTCTGTGCTGAAAAATCCACGAAAATGGCGAAGATACCCAGGTGAATTAGTGCTTTACCCCAGCGACAAGCACCAGCGCAGGACACAAAGGAA
Source organism: Buphagus erythrorhynchus (assembly GCA_013400855.1). Lineage (NCBI taxonomy): Eukaryota > Metazoa > Chordata > Aves > Passeriformes > Sturnidae > Buphagus > Buphagus erythrorhynchus. Next base: position 28,846 of record VZTT01002001.1, read on the forward strand.
GAAACTTCTATCTTATCATCACAGGCCCCATTGCATTTGTTGCCTTTTTTTCTTTTTCTCACTAAATTAGATAAGGGCTTCTTTAATAAGCAGGAAATTTTAGAACTCTGGCATTCTCCATATAATTAAGCACGTGGGAGACAGGGTTTCAAACTGTGAAATAAAAACAGTGTAACAAAATTTTTGATGTCATAACTCTTGAGAGATTAAAGAAAACGTTTCTCTCTGAAAAGTTCTAAGAATTGATCAAGTATTAGAAAAGGGTCTGAGAGATTCTTGAATTAAAATTAGCCCTTAACAAAACACCTAGAAATCATTCAAGCAGAATTATATCATAATCAATAATTCAATGTATAAAAGTACAGAAATATTCTGACTGAAAATCCTAATGTAATACAAGAAAAAGCACTAAATATCAACTGAGTGCAGAGTTCAGAGCTCAGGAATACCAACAGTATATCAATTTTATCCAAACGCATACAGGATAAGAAAATTTGCATTTAAAAAAGTAAAAATTAGAACAGTCAATTGGATCTGTTTGCAGGCAGCTACAGTGAGCCCTATGAAGACNTTCGAGAAGCGAGAGGAAACCCCGTCCTGCAGCACCACTGGCACAGATGAATTTTTTGTCAAAGCAGTGGAAAACTGAATATAAGTGAACTATCACATTAAGGCAACTGTAACATTTCCTTATTTAAAATGAAACAAAGGTTCATGACTACTGTTACAGCTGAAGCAAAATTAACAATAAAATACAAGTAATGAAAAGTAAAACGTAAAAATTCCCAACTTCCAATGGTGTGCTTATTACCACTAAATTTATATATGAAGAAGATAAAAATTAGGAAAGCTTTTATAAGCTTGGGGGAAAAAAAAAAAAAAAAAAA
>VZTT01002002.1:0-22735 GCA_013400855.1 Buphagus erythrorhynchus
ACTCCAAACCCTGCTTCCCCACTGCTCCCTCCCAAGTCACACTTGTGAGCCCCTGGGAAACGTGGCAGTGTGTCTGTGCAGTAAGGGATGAGAACAAAGGGGATTGTTCAGCTCTGGGCAAAAACATGGGGAAGAACTTCTGCAGTTTTGTTCCTGTACATTGCCCATCTTTATTTGTGGATTTCTGAAGTAGCAAAACTGGTGTGGACCAAACCAGACTAATTCCCTAGGAATGGAGGGCATTCCCATGGAATGTCCATGTGGCACATTGGTCCCTGTGTGCATTACCAGTAACAAGAGCTGTGTTTGATTCCTCCATTGCTGATGGGCAGAGATAAGAGCAGAGCAGTCACAAAGCCCACAGTCACACCTCACAGATTTCTCCAGTTTTACTACTTTGGCCACCAAAATGACACCTGGAAGATGAAGCTCATATTGTTACCATTTTGCTTGTCATTTCTGTATAGAAATATTTTGCTGGGACACACAGAACTCCATTGCATACTGGTTACACATAAAAATTAAGTATTTAATTCTCAGCATAACAAAAATGCTACCAGCATGTTTAGTTCAGGGAACCTAGCAAGAGGAGCAAAAGGGGAGAAAGAGTCAAGGAACTCACAAAACTGAGTGCCCGAAACACTGGCAGTTTGGACTTTGCTCACTAAAAGAAATGTGTTTTTCCTTGCATTGCTCAGAGATTCTTTGAGCACCAACTTTAAAAACACAGGAGGAAAAAAAAAAAAAAGGAAAAGAAAAAAGAAACATTAAAAAGAGAAAGGATTAAAAAAATGATAAAGGGTTGCCACAAAGTCAGTTCGTGTTTGCTTATTATCATAATTGGTACAGGATCACTTTGGCTATGGCTTGAAATTTGAAATACAACTCTTGACTACATTGCAGAAATGTACACAAATAGCAAACAGGTTTTTCAGGACAACACAATGACAATGATGATACTGAGGCCAGTCATGTACATAGACACCAGATCTGCCTGTATTTTTCATTTAGCAAGGATCAGAAAAAGTTAAAAAACAGGAGTGTTCAAGGTGGATCTGGGTAAAAAGCACTGTTTCTCTGCTTTTGCTTGATTTACTGCCCCACATCCCCAGGATTTCCAGGCCATGCACCACATGCATGACTGATTTGTTCTTATGTCCTGCACCAAAGCTGGGCACCATACACTCCTAACATCCTGCATGCTGCATGTACTTGGCTGCCTGATGCATGGTAGATCAGGGGAGCATGAAAATATGTATATAAGGAATAAAAGTAAAAATGTGGGGGAGGAAAATCTTCCGATTCAATGGCAGCAAGGAGTGAGAACTTCTTTCCCACAGCTCCTGTTCTGTGGCTGTGCAGACCCAGGCAGTTCTGACAACACTCCCCACCCTGGCTGAGCTGTCCCACCTCCGTCCTCTCAAAACCAAGGCTGGCAACACCTCTCAGTCATGCTGAGCTCCAGGGGGCATAAAGCAAACATCTTAAAGCTTCACTGAGCACTTCAAGGAGTTGTTTAGATCTCTGCAAGTGCACATGTTCACACACAGCAGCATAACCACAAATTACACAAGTGTGCTTGTGTGGGAAACTGAAGGGTAGAAACTTCCACAGACACTGAAGGGTCTAATTTGTAGCCTTGGGAAAAGCTTGCATTGATGTAATAATAGAAGTACACAGACATTAAGTAGAAAAATTATAGACTTATGTTTCCATAGTTGTAAGTAAGGATATGCCTTAAGTAAGTAAGAAACTGTATTAGATAAGATGGTAAAGAGTTTTATAGTGTAGTAATGTAATTATATAGAGTAAATTAAGAGTTTAGGTGTTATAATAGAAGCATAATAGAAGCATATATGTGTGTATGTGACAATAAAGTATTGGATAAAAGTATACGCAGTGCAGCAAAATTAAGTAAAGGTGATAGGTCAAAAAAATAAAATAAACTTTACAATAACTCTCTATTGGATTAAAATGTTATATATGGCCTTGTAACAAAGAAACCCTTGACCCTTTTGGCTATGGCTGACTTCTTGCTTCTCTAAATCTCACAACCTCGAGTCTGATGCATTTTGAATCAATAAATCATCATAGTCCCATCCCTTCATTTCCAGTGCTGACAATATGCTTGCCTCTCAGAGAACCAGAACTCAAGCACTAAGGCAGAAACCAGCAGCAAATCACGGAAGGAAAGGACAGCTTTCACTAAGGAGCAGCTGCGGGAGCTGGAAGCTGAATTTGCCCACCATAACTACTTGACAAGGCTCAGGAGATACGAGATCGCTGTGAACCTGGATCTCACTGAAAGACAAGTACTTTCCAAACCCTGGTCTCCCCAGCTCCTTCTTCCTCCCCCACAACTTCTCCCTAATGCTAAAAGCCAGATTTGTTACTCAAGGCTCTGCTTGTGCAATGGCACAGAGGGATTTTGAAACAAAGCCTCCACATTCTTTCAAACATCTTCATTACATGTTTCTGTAAGGAGTTAATAAATTTAATTATGTTTCTCTAAACTAAAGATAGACTTGGTAATAACTGGTCTTTACTGAGTTCTTGTTTACCACCATTCATTGGTGCATATTGATGTATCAAGGTTTACATAAGGAATATGGATATCACCTTAGACTTTGACTAACAGGAGATTATTCAAATGAATGTTTGATACATGCATTCTTCCTGGGTCAGGTGGTATTTTGAGATGATAAGGAAAGACAATTATATAGAGTTTTGTGGAGAGAGGTATTTCTATTCTCTCAATGTCATCTCAGTCCAGGTTTCCTTATCAAGGCTAAGTGGACAGCAGAAGAATTGCGTGAGGCAATTATGTTACTATGTGAGGCAAATTAAAATTCCTGATACATTAGATTAGATAACCTAGATGTTAAAAATATATGAGAGGCACTGTGGCTTATTTGACATGAAGACAGATTCTAGGCAAAGCACTTGGACTACCTTTGAGGGTTTCAGAGGAACATCTGTGTGGAGCACTTTAGAAAGAATTGTTCCAGTCTGTGTTAGAGAGATGGATTAGTCAAACTTGTGAGGCTCTGTTCACCTTTCCTTCCAGAATTCCACAAATCATTTGTCTACACACACATGCATAGCTCTGCTTATACAGCTCAGGTTGAGGCAACAAGTAATTCTTTTCTTTTTATCACCCAGGTCAAAGTATGGTTTCAAAACAGAAGAATGAAGTGGAAACGTGTTAAAGGTGGGCAAGCAGTGCCCCCACACGAACATGACACAGAGGATGTGGACTCTGCTGCCTCCCCCAGCTCTGAGTAGTCCCTGCAGCAATGGGAGAGGAGTTTGGAGAAAGTCGTTGATTGGAATGTGGGTGCAACTGCTTGGAATCAGCTACACAATGAGATCACCCTCCTGCCAATGCAATCTTTGAAAGGTGCATGATGCTTGAGGTTACAGAGGCAATTAAAGAGCACAGAGGGGAAAAAAGCCAAAGGAGAACATGGTTTTGATTTTTGTCTCTTGAACTGTCTTACTACCACAGATGTGTCTGCAGAAAAAAAACAACAAACACTGAATATAAAATGGGAATAATGTTGTCGAGATTCTCAAACATCCAGAAAATCCAGATTGTCAAATCCAGATTGTCCAAATTAGTCAGCATATGCAGCTGTATCCTCCTCCAGCCTTTCCCTGGTCACACCTATTCACTCTGCATTTGGACTTGACAATGCACATTTTCCTTGTGCCCTACTTGAAAAGAAATAAATACTTTGATAGTCACTGATTTTTCTTGCAAAATGAGTTGAACACCTGTATGACTAGGCAATAAGATTACAGAATAAAATGTGAGACTAAAAATACATATAAACAGAAGTCTGCTCACCAGTTTCAGAAGAGATGGCTTTCACACTGGCAGCCCAAGAAGGTTGGTGCCTTGCTGATGGCAGCAATCTGCAGAGGGAGATTTCTTCCAAGCCTTCTTCTAAATCCTAAAATTAAATTGCTAGATCTCAGTTTCAAATATTTTTTTCAAAGCAGTCATTACCAAAGGTCCCAGCAGGCATAGCAGAGATTGAACTCTCAACACAACAGCTAAAATATCACTATTTTGGTAGTCAGTTTTCCAATAAACTGCCACAGCACCACCAGAAGTCTTAAGAATGCTTAAGAACATTCCCACTTTAAATCATCCCTGCTTTCAACCAAAACTTTTAATGTATCAAATTGTGATGACTTAGAAAAGCATAGTGCCTGCTCCCATTTCTTATATCTTTTGTTTCATGTACTAATGCCATATTTTAAGCAGAATTTTACACTAGTGTACCTCATTATGACTATTGAGAATACTGAAACTTTGGTTTAAGTATTTCAAAGGTAACCATTATTTGCAGCTACAGATTTTCTCCTTACTCTGATGCACTGCTGTTGTGGTTGCATGTGAACTGTAGATATGCTGGGTACAAATTTGTATATCTGGATTATATGTTTATAAAACTGTTAGTGGTAATTCCACTTGTAAAAGACCTCAAAATTGATAAATATAAACCTTTTTTTTTTTAACAGAGATGCTGTATTCTTTTCAAAGAGCTGCTTACTGTATCTACTAAGAAAAAAATATACAATTACATTCCTTCTCAACATTTCCAAACTCTGATTGACAGATGAAAAAAATTCAACAGTTTAGAGTATATATTTGTGCAAAACCAATTTAAAAGAATAATTATTTTTAAAAAAGAAATTATTTAAAACAAAAGAAACTTGAGCAGTTTGAGCAGCACTGGGGAGGTGAATTAGGTCACTGTCTGGTTTCCCATACTGCACTACTTGCTCTTACCCACTTTATCCAAAAAGAACAGTTAACCAAAACAAAATGCCATCATTTGTCTGCCCCTGAAAAAAAAAAGCCTGAAGAAAACAGCATCAGGGATGTCTCACACAGGGCCTCTCCACAAACTTGCAGTCCCAGCATGGATGCAAACCCATGTCAATTCTGTGGATATAATAACTACTATATCATCAGTTCTAATATTTAGGGGTATGCATGTTCCCTCTCTGAGCTAGACTTACCCCTGTCTTTGCAGATCTTTGATAAGGAAAAAATACCCTCAGCTTCCTCCTGGGACATTTGGGGTAGATATTAAATGGAAGGTGGTGCAGACAGGGAGTTATGGTCAGATCCCAGTTACTCCAGCAGTGAGAAGGGTGGACAATGACAGAACACCATTCTTTTGGTTAACAAACCTGATGTTAGAAACAGGTTAATCATCTCACTACTCAGGTGACATTAAACTAGTTGGCTAAAAAAACAGATGAAAAGGTACAGTATCTTTAAGTACAGAAAATGTCTTTGGCTTTACTTCTTGAACCTTGGTGCCTTCTGATTAGACTCTGACTAAACTCAGTAGCTTGGCTCTTGGCAAAGACTAAAGAAAGCTGTATTTTGTGAAGAAATCTGGTGCTCAGATATCCTACCCTCTTCTTCTGGAACACAAATCACCATGGAGCAGGAGTTCATTTTCACTTCTATCCATGTAACCTCTTAAACCATTTAACACTGTATGTCATCTTCTCCCCACCATGGTTAGAAAGTTTGCAACCTGCAGGAGCACCTTATTTTGAGATGAAAACTTTTGGGCTCTTGGCTACTAACATAAACCAAAACTGGCTCCTCACCCAGATGAGAGGCTAGTAAATCTTCCCTTTCAAGGAAGCTGTCAATGGTAGCATGATGAATCCTAATTTACTTAAAAACTAATCAATGATATCTCAGTCTGTACCCATAATTACAGCTCCTAAACAGTTCTTGCTCTGAATTTTAAGAAATAAGCTATGAGTCACCTGTGAGATCTTCTTGTGCTTAGGCAGTTCCTTCATTAAACCATCTGCTCACTCTAAGATTTTAGTGTTTTGAGAAGGAACATTTCACTCCTGACATCAAAGCATTTGACCTCTGAACCTCTGGTGCCAGGAATCTTCCAGGGAAGGTCTGTTGTCTGGGAGCCAAGTCTTTGACCTGCAATTATTTTTCTCAGAAATACACATCAGGCTGTATTCTCCTCACAGAAGGGAGGGGAGCTACCTGGGATGTTTGGCAATGTTTTCCACGCCTTATTCTCAATAAATAATCTGAGCACACAGTCACCCCCTGGCATCAGAGAAGTCTGGCAGGAATTCTCCAGGCAAGCAGAGCAGTGAGACCTTGCCAGTGCAAACTGCCCACAGGGAACGGGGATATCTGTATAAACACAAAAATATGTGCTGGAGCCCTTTATATCTGTGCTGCTTCTTCTAAGCAGACCAAGAGAAATGCTTTCCTTAGAGTCAGAGACTTTATGGACTCTTTATCTATCTAGCCAGATGCCAATGGAGCAGAGGCCCTAATTTGTTTTACAGGTTCTGTGTCCTATGAATTCTCTGTTGCTAGTCCTCAGTTTCTCCATGCCATTCTACAGCTTTAAGCCAGTGATTTTTCCAGTCAATGGAGCCACTTAAACTCCAAAGATAACCCAAGGCCAGTCCAATGTTGCCTTGAATGTCTCCAGGGGCATCCATGGGGCATCCACAACTTCTCTGGGCAACCTGTGCCAGGTCCTCACCACTCTCACAGTAAAAAATTTCATGGACATGCAGTGCATAAGGAATCAAACCCTCCAGTTCATGCTGTCTGGGAAACAAGAGAGCCCTTTAGCAAACATTCCACAGCCAGAGATGTTGACTGGGACATGTTCTACACGAGCAAAGCTTACAAATCCTGCTTCCTGTAGAATTTCCTGCACATGGAAACAAGCACACACAACAAATCAGGGCATTTTACAGAGCACACAATTTTTCAATTACCCCATTTTCTTCCCCCACCTCTAGCAGTGCTCATATTAAGTTTCATCAGCCACTATCTCATATTTTGGATAATTTCCTTCCCTTGAGGAAAGTGCACAGCCCCTTCAAGAAGTGCCTCAGTTTCTGGACTCAGTGTACTGGATCCACAGAGCTCCTCCAGGCAGATGGACAGGAAATCCACTTTCTTCCAGTGGTTACAGCAGAAGGGCTTTGTCTGACTGGAACTTGCCTGGTGTGGCTGTAAAATAACCTCAGGCTCAGGCTCCTGCCTTTCAGGCTGTAGTTGTGAGTTATGATGGGGCAGCTTCCCCTCAGCTCTGGGTCCAGGTGTGGGCTCCCATCCCCACCTCCCCAACAATGCCACATTGTTCTTGTTTCTGCATGGAGGAGGGATTTTCATACAGTACCAGACTCTTACACCACTGTTCCCTTCCTCCATACCATAATTGTTTTTTTATTCTTTTAAATAACTCTTAGACAGGGATAAGCTTCCAAGGTTGTCTGGAAGCTCCTCTGGGAGCAGATTGCAGAAGAGATAATGGGGGTGAGTAACAGAGAGGATGGTGACTTCATACCATGGAGGTTTGAGTCGTGTTTCTCTTTCCTTATTAAAGAAGAAAACATTTTTTCAAGCCTCCCTCAGTCACACTGGATATCCCTGGCTTTGGAGCAGGAAACACACACATGAACTGACATGCTTTCTTACAGCCTTTAGTTTTTAGTTCAGTGAAAGTTTGTTATGGCCCCTCATGCCCAAGGTTAATTTGGCACCTGGAATGCCATGTGTGAGGAATTTCCTACAGCCAGGAATTTGTCACCAGGTGAGTGTTATCCCAGCAATGCTACAGTGAAGTTGATGATTGTAAAGATGCCCAAAAAAAGGATTGTTTCTTCCTTTCAATACTCACCACAAACATCCTAATAGTTTTATACTTCTATCTACTTTTAATTCTGTATTCTATATGTTGATGCTTTTCTGTATATCTGCATTTCAACACTTTCCATTCTCTATTTCTTTCATGAGAGATGATCAAGAAAAGTGATATAACTGTTGAGAATCTGTGCAGTTTTCAATTAAAAAAAAAAACTATCAGATCTAATTTAATTGCTCCATCCACTTTTCTTAGCTGAGGAGGACAGACCCCTGGTCCCAGTGTACCTTACAAATCTGGACTGGAAATTATTTTTCAGTGAATAGAAGTATAACTCTCCATAATAATTATCCACAATTGTTTTCTGTCTGAAGTTAATTGAAGAGGAGATTCCAGGGAAAAGTGTAGCTCAGGAAGCCAATCTTCATTCAGGTGTACAAACATCAAATACTCTATTCTATGATTATACCCAGGAATGGCACAAAGTGTAAAATGAGGTCCTGGCAGCATGGACTTGTATCAGGCTACTTGCTGTCTTCAAGTCACCTGTATTTATCTGGATTGAGTTATAAAATTCTTTAAAGTATCCCAATAAAAAAATAAATCTATTAAAAAGAGGATAAAATAATGAGGTGAGAAATTGTCTGTGTCAGGAAAACGTTTTAGGCACACCTCTCACTGGTTTATTTGCAGAAGCAAACACAGACACAACTGGAGTATGTTCCACATTACAAGACTTAAGGGTTCTTGTCTGCACTGAAGACATGTTTATACTGCTGGGTTCCAGAATGAATCTGGTTTATATCCTGTGAGTGCTCAGGGTCCTTCACACACTCCAGGCAGGAAGTCTTTAATGCACACACTGAGAAGACATTTTCAACTATTCCAACGTTAAATAAATAAGCATGAAAAAAGTCATTCTACTGCAATAATGAAATTCTTCCTGTGTCTTTACAAGATTTCTGAAAAAAAAAAAAAAAACCAAAAAACAAAAAAACAAGCCTCCCAATCCTGGCAGAGCTGTTTAAAAAGTCCAAGAAAGCCATAAGGGAAACAAACTCAGTGGAAACCCATCCATTTACCCCTTTATGGCACCATGAAATATTATTGAAGACCAGAGCCTCACAGTGCTTGGCTCAGAGCAGCCTTGTCCCACAGATACTTTGTCATTTAAAACAGGTTTGTATCAAGAAGAAAACCAAAATGTTCATGTGCATTTCCAAACTGGAAAATGGGGACCTGCCCAGTGCTGGGAGAGCACTGGTGGGGGAACTGAGGCATCTGGAGTCCTTGTCTGCTTCAATATTGATCTTCAAGAGATTAAATGTGGCCCACATTACCTCTTTACTGTTACACATCCTAGTTCCTTTTCTTTGTGCCTTGTGAGAATTTCTCAGCCAGTAACAAGATGAGAGAGCAGAGGAAGCTGGGCCTGAAACTTTCTAGAGCTTTCAGTGCACTTGACAATATCCTCAGTAATATGCTCTAACTTTTGGTCAGCCCTGAAGTCAGTGATTGTTACAGGTCACTTCCAAATGGAAAAATCTCTTCCAATTGCAGTTGCTTTGACATCTTGTACACACATGGATACATAGGAAAAATATAACTCACCATATGGAAAACAATGCAAGGGAAATAATGTTGGATTTGTAATCTGTATAACTTCAAATATGGAACTGGGCTTGAATTTTCACTTTCCTTCACAGTTGCCAGGGCCAGCTTGAGTAGCATTATTTTTAAGAGAAAAATGATCTCTCTTTTTTACAGTCTTCTCTCTGCTGTAATTTCTTTGTGTCTCTGCCAGAATCAAGATGAGGTGACGCCAAGAAAAAGGATGAGCTCATTGCATTTAATAGTATGAGGTTTCACAAATAAAAACTACATTACTCAATTGAGAAGTAGTCAGTGGTATAAAACAGGGTTAAAGGCAGGTAGTTTTAATTGGAAACAAAAAGAACTAATTAATTTCTCGTGCTGGTTGTCACTAGTAAATTGATCTGATTAGTCTTCCTTAGGGATGGAACTTTAGATTATTCACCATTATTGTATTGTTACTGCACTTTTATGATAACATTAAAAGAACAAGATAAACATTATTGGTAAAAAAAACATAGTGAAAGCAGTGAATTATAGGAAAGAGTCATTTGGATTTTCCTGTTCAAATCCAAGGCATAAATCTCAGCCTCAGGAACAATGGGTTCAGCACTCTTTCCACAACATTTTGATTTCTAGCATCACACTGAGCTCAAAGAGCACAGAGCACTGACTCCTTCCTAGTGGTGCTGTACCAGTTCAGAAGAATCTCTCAGACCTGAGGAACCTGTTGACCATCAGCTCTACAGCAGTGCATTTTCCAAACCAAAGCCAGAGGCACAGACTCTTTTCCAGGTCCCATGCAGTCTTTGCCATGTGTCAGTGAAAATGGAAGAGCCTTCAAGAGGGAAGGACAGTCCAGGTTTCTGTAAGGCACATCTGAGCCCATCATGTCTTTGACTGGGTGCCAGATTTTTGCACAAGGTACAACTGAATCATTCTGTGCAAGGCAGCAGCCACAGGTGTCAAAGATCACCTCACTCTCTTTTGGGAGCAAAATTCAAATAAAACTTAGAGATCCATGGTTTTCCTGTATCCTTATGAAAATCCTTTACCTATGCTGCCAAGAATGCCATGACTCCTATCTGGAAGCAATAGGAAGATATGATCCATTCTGTCTCCTCACTCTCCCTGCAGCAGAACTGGACCAGAATCCCCCTGGTGCTCCCAGTGGTGTCTGCTCCAGTGTCTCACTGACACAGAATGACCTAATTTGTTATGGCTGCTGAGAACTGAGAGAAATTAAATCCAGGGTCTGTAGTTAATTGGGGTCAGGTTGAGATGATTTATGACCTGAGGAATGTACTCACTCTTTACACTATCATACAAACAACAGTATCAATTGGACTCAGCAACCTTTGGAATCAAATTGAAATTGGGATTTTCCAGAAAATGAGTAGTAGCAGAGGCAGGACCCCTGGGGAAGGCAAGCTGGTGGGCAGCTGAGGCTGTATCTGAGCACAAAGCCAGGTTCCCTTCCCACACTCTTGATCAGTTACCCTCCAAGCTGTGATTGATTGTGATTCAGAGGAGAGATGGAATAGATGGATGCCAAGGAAATTTCATCTGTCTGGAATCTGACAGGAGGAAAAAAAACGTTTGAAAATTTCAGAGGAAGCTGGGATTTGTCCCAGTTACAGTGTCTCTGTGTTCACTCAGCCAGCTCATGTTAGCGAGTCAGGCTCACTGAAAATGAGTGGCAAATGCTTTTCCATCAATCAAGAACCTCGAGTTTGGTCCCAGGTCAGGGCAGTGCAGTGCAGCCCATGACCCCAAACAGCAGGAGCCTTCAGCAGGTTCCCCTGTGCCTTTTGCAGGATATCTTAAATGAAAATCTTTCTTTTCTTTGTGGACTTTAGAACAGCATTAGAGAAGAGTTACTCTGTTTTCAAGTTCAGAGTATTTTATCACACTTCAGCAGTTAAGTTGAACATTAAAATAAAGCTATTCAGTACTGCTTCTCTTTGGAAAAAAAAATCAGTTTCTTTTTCTTACCTAATTAGGACTCTGCTTCTTCATTTTTCCTAACTTCATGTCCTGTTTTTGATTACACAAGATGCAGCCATTCTTGTGCACACTGAAACCAGTGGGTTTGGTTTTTGTTTTATTTTTTAAGTAGAAAAATCATCTCTATTCTGCTAATGGCTATCCAAATAGGCAGAGAAAGTGAAGGAGAGGAAGAAAAATTGCTAAAGTCCCACAGTGGAGATTATAAAAACCCTCTCCATGGGTTTCTGTGCTTCTTATTGAACAGTTTTGTTCACACACACCTTAACCTGCCAGCTCAGTGAAAGTGCATCAACCTTTACCTTCCTGTTCCCTGAGAGTGGATTCCACAGAGACACGAGCTCAAAACATGTAAAGCTTCTTAGGAAAAGGAGTGGCCATTAGAGAAAGGTGCAGAATGCTGTGTTAGGGCAGGGATGGCTGGCAATGCACAAACCAGTCTGGAATTATCTCTGAGCCTTCATCCCAGGGCTGGAGGAGCAGGAGAGCATCAGGCTGAGACATCCCCTGCACCCAGTGGAGCCCAGAGAGCTCCAGCTGCAGCACAGCAAACTCCAGGAATGTGCCTTGGCCCTTATAAATCTCTGCCTCTCATCTGTGGGGCTGGCAGTGGTGCAGAGTGTGGCCACCACTACATTTGGCAGAGCCCTTTGGTACCTGCAGTGTAACCCAGGCAAGCAGCCTGCAATAACACTGGCTATTTATTCAGCTGTGCCTCTCCCCTGTGTCCTGGGGAGAAAAGGTATGTTCTGGCTCTTTAATCACTTCATTCTTTGCTGGGGTAAACAAGAGGAGCCACAGGGGGTTGTCTTTGCTTGTGAGGTTCTGCTGTGAGCAGGGTTTGCTGCAAGGGATGCCTTCACTGCACTGTTAGAGCACACAGTTCTTGCTCTGGAAGGAGGGAAAGATGAGCTGGGGTGATTACAGATGTTAGAAGGAATGCAAAAAAGAATGAATAATGGACCAAACAACTGCCTTCCACCCCTACTGACAGACCAAGCACCATCTTAACCTGTGCTGCATCCTGGGTGGGACAATTTGTCACCACAGACCCTGGGAAGGTGGGGAGCAGAGCAGTGACAGTTCAGAGCAGCCCAGGGCTCTGCTGAGCTTCTGGGCTTTGCCAGGACCTGTGCTCCACCACTTCTGCAGCTTGCAGAAGGGGCCAAGGCAGCCTCTTATGAAGGGAAGTGCTTTGAAAAGGAGAAAAGTAAAAATAACTTTTTATTTTAAAGTTAAAAAAAACAACACAAAAACAACACACACACAGAAAAAAAAAAAAACAAAAAAAAAACCCATGACCAGAAGTTGAGAAATATTTGGCCAATTCAGTACCATGAGTTTACACTAAAAACTCTGACAAACAGAAGTCATTGGTAGGTTCTTTCAAATATTGCCAGAATTGGTTGGGAAATTCGTGTTTGTTTTCCTTTTCCTTGTAAGCAAGCCCTGAAACACTCTTACATGCTCATAATTATCATAAGGAAAAATAAAGGTTTATTTCAAAAATTTGGATTTTTTTTGTTTAGGGCTACTAAGAAAGAGTCATTTCAGTTGAGTTCAGAGCTGAGGAATTTTCACACTGCTGCTGGGCAGGCAGAGGTGCAGCAGTGCCTGCACTGAGCAGGAGGGCTCTGCTCTGTTCCTCTGCATCTGCTGCTCAGGAGCCTCCTCACCCCTGCACTCCCTGCAGGCAGAGCTGCCCCCTCCCCATCTCCAGGCAGGGCACACGTCCTGGCCAGGGGCATGGAAGGTATCAAATGTGAAAGGACAAGTGTCTTTTATCAATATTTACAGTCAGGTTACTTGCCCCACATAAATATATCCAGAGTCAAAAGAAGGAGACATGATTTAATTCTTCAGAACCAAGAGTTGACTACTGTATGAGGCACATTCATGTGACTTAAAATGGCTTTTAAACAGTGAATTTAAGATTAATTTCATATATAATACATATTATGTTTGTCTATCTTTGTGTTTTCAGTCTGGCACACACCAGTTTGTCTGGCAGAGCAGCATGAGCCCCACCCCAGCAGGGGCTTCACTCCAAAAATATCAAGTGCTCCAAACGGATCCCTCACTTCTTCCCCTCACTAAATTCTCCCTGGCAAACCCACCTGGCCAAACAACAGGACTGAACAGATTTCAAAGAAAAGAAAGTAAAATTCTGATAAAGTAGGATCCTCCTATCAGACTTCCAGAATCTGCAGTTTTAATATAATGGTTACTACAGGCAGAAATATCAGGCCCTGCAGCTCAAAGATCTTCCACTCCACTGCAGGTTCTTTAGAAAAGAAGTTTTCTCAAATTGTAAGTCCATGGATTTTTCTCACCACTTTTAAAAAGAGCAGAGGTTGCACATGTTTTTCACACAGTCTTTCAGCTGCATTTAAGCTTTCTCCCCCCATCCCTTTTCCACTTACATGGAATAAAAAAAAGTCAGAAGTAGCAAGTAAAGATAAAGGTAGAAAGGGCTAAGTGTCCCTGGGGGCAGATTTGCTGTATTACTTCCAATACTTTTAAAATTGAAAACGTGAAAACACACTTGAGTGATACTCCTCCATGGATATTCTTAGCTTCTTTACTGTGATTTATATGCAAGAATGAAGTCTATATTGATTGATCAAGACCTAGCTCTGGATAACAAATATTCCTAGATACTAGACTTATTTTGCATCACTGAATTTCTCTTCATTTTTAGATAATGAATAACGATGGCCTAGCATTTAAAAAATAATAAAGTAATTGAATCAAATTAATCTTAGCTAGAATTTAATGCATAGCATATTCTAAATTTTCTGATTTTCAGGAGGTCTGTGTTAATAACTTTTTTCAAGATGCTTTTCCCAGTTTTATTGTTATTGAATTTCATTCCTGGGACTGTTGGATCCCCATTTAGCTTCTCAGACATATCAGAAATTGCACTGATATTTCAGAAGAAACAAGGCAGAGATTCTGCTTTTTGACTTCTAGTCTTAGCAATCAATCAATACTGTCTATAGGCACACAACAGAAAGCTGATTTTTGGACCAAAAAAAGAATCCTATGGAAAACGGATAAATTTTTTCCCTCCAAATTTAGTTGGGTGGGATATTTTGAATTTGGGTGCAGAAAACCCTTTCCTTCATAATGCACTCCTGGGTCCATCAGATTCATCTTCTGCACTGTCCCAGGCTCAGAAGTCCTTGCTAACTGAGGTTTAAATGCCTTCTTTGGTACAAAAAAAGCTGAGTGCTAATTCTGGGCACGCCGTGAACCCACTGCTTGGCAGGGGGAGAAATCAGCTCAAAGCCCTGGGGGATGAGCCAGATCCGGGAGCTCGATTCCCAGATTGCTGGATACTCCAAAATCCACTCTGGGAACTCGGCTGGCTCTGAGCACCCACCCCGGTGCTGCCTCTGCATCCTGCCCGCCCATCGTTGGAAAATGGTACAAAACTTCAATTTTATTTGTAACTTTAGTCAGTCTTGTTCGCCTTTGCCTCGGTGGAAAGGAGTTGAAGTTTCTTTTCAAAGGTCTGTTTCATCACTCAAGGCGTGATGAGCTAAACATCTCAGCAAGAAGAGAAGATTCACAAAAGATAACAACCATTAATGAAAATCAACTCAAATCATCACCCCTGGCATGGTCAGAGACACCGGGTCTGGCAAAAGAGAGATGAGAGAACCAAGAATGGGAACCACAATAATATCGAAGGTGAAGGGATCAATAGGAAACCAAATACTACCAAGTGTGTGACTTGGGACCAGTGAACACTGAACCAATGAATTTCCCTGGGTTTTGACTGTATAAGCACGAGAAAAATCCAGTGAAAACCTTGTGTGATGGAAGGATTTTCTCTGCACAACCCGTGCAATGTGTGGATGAAATGATTTCTGTTGCACATCCTGGCCTAAATAAAGTAATGCCTTCATTCTCTAACCCTAGAAATTGTTGTTGGGGTTTTTTGTTTTTCCCGCAGTTTCTGTGACTCCACCGCCGGTGCCGCCTCGGCACTTGCTGGCACGCGGCAGCTGAAGGGTTAAAAGTCTGCTCCGAGTTTTTTGTGGCTTCTTTCCAAAAGGTTTCAGTTAACACCAAAGGTCTCCTTACAGCTCGCTCACTTTAATAGATTTTTCCCATTGAGTTCTCACTTTATAGACTATCATTTCCTTTTCTGCAGGGGAGCTATTTTCTGGGTCACTGATCCAACCAG
The DNA here is from genome assembly GCA_013400855.1 of Buphagus erythrorhynchus. Classification (NCBI taxonomy): domain Eukaryota; kingdom Metazoa; phylum Chordata; class Aves; order Passeriformes; family Sturnidae; genus Buphagus; species Buphagus erythrorhynchus. The sequence goes on from VZTT01002002.1 coordinate 15,472, forward strand.
CTTAAAAGGGATTTCATTGATTAGATTTTATTGGTGGTTACCTCAACCATAATGGCCCAAGTTCTAGGACCTGCTGACAGCCGTGGCTCTTGCTGTGGTTCCCTGGCTCTGCACACTCTTCTACAAGTGGAGTTCCTCTCTCCTGCCTTGGTTGCTGGCTGATGACTTAGCACCTTCTTTACCCTCTTGCTACCTCAGTTGTGTTTTACATTTCAGTGCCCCAGATCAGCTGCATGGCGAAGCCTTCCTGACTAAATCCCATTTGCTGCGGGTGGCACCTCCCTCCTCTCATTTCTCTGCTTGCCTCTGCTCCCTGCAGCCACACAAAAACCCCAGCTGAAGCTCTGCATCCCAGCCAGCACCGTGCAAACAGCTGGAGCTGGGAGATCACCACTTTCAAGGCAAAATGAGCAGAGTGTTTTAAAGAAGGATTTTTTTTATTTAAGTGAAAAATTACCTGACTAACGCTGAAGAGTCCTCCCTTCACACTCTTGACTTTTGATGCTTCACACTGCTGTGTTTTCCTATATGAATCATTGGCGGGTCGTGTCTGTTAGAAACACAAACTGGTAATTAAGACAGGCATTTCTTCAAATGCCTTTCAAAAAGGTACAACTCCCTCTTGACTCCTGAGCAATGCTCTGAGTTGTTGAATGCTCTCTTGACTCCATGCCCTGAGTTGTTTTCTCAGCATCCTGTTCTTCGTGCTGCTCCAGCTGTGATCCTGTTCCAGCCTTCCAGACTTTTCCCTGACCCATAACACTGCAGTGATGGCCTGTGCATCTTTCACTACCTTTGTTTTAAAGGGTAACAGACAGAATTTAAGGAGAAATTGCTATGCTTTCTGCCATTAGAGCAATGAAGGTGCCAAACTATCACAAAGTAATTACTGTGATTATAATTACTACAACCTCCATTGCAACAGAATTTAACCCAAAACTTTCCCCTTCGTGGTGCACTCTGCAGGCTCTAATTAATTGTGTGTCTCCAGAGTCTATGAAGGCTACAAGCTACCTTGGCCCTCTGCAGGTGAGAATCTGAGGCACAGAAATTGCCAGCTCACCCAGACCCAGACAGGATTCCTGCTGGGCAGTGCCTGCCCCATCTCTTCTGTCAGCCCCACACACTGCAGAGCTGCACACCTGGGTCCTCACCTGCTCTCAGGGATGCTCTCTGTGACACCAGACTAGTTAAGTTTTTGGATTTGTTTCTGAGTTTCATGATGGTGCAGGGAAGTGAAAGCATTATGTGGACAGGTTGGAACAGGCTAAAAAATTAAGCAGAAGAGGTGATACTGCATAGTGTAAAATCTGTGAGTGCCAGCAAGTGAAGGCTTCACAGATTTTAAGAAAAGGACTCTTCAGAGCAATAATGCAAGTGATTTGTGACTTGCTACTTCTAGGTTCATTTCCTTTCCTCTAACATAGCTGCTGTCCTGGCTAGAAGCTCCATGCTTGTCTTTGTGCTAAACAAAGTGCAATGGCCTTACAAGAAAGGATATCATTTTCTTTCAGCTTCTTTAAAAAACCCTCTCACCAACAGCCCAGGAGGGTTTACAGAATGTTGAGAACTTTCAGAAAGGAACAGGAACAGTGGCCAGGCTGGTACAAATCTGCCTGGCTCCATTGCCAGTGCCAATGGAGCAACCTCTCTGCTTCTCTTATTTCTGGAGTCCTGTCCTGAAGCCTTTCTGCTTCCTGCAGTCATGAGGAGCACTGAGTGTGATCTTGCAGCATCAGGCTGTGGAAACTGAAGTACAGAGAAATTCTGTGTCATTCTCTTTCTGTCCCTTCCCAGCACACAGAGAGAAGCCCACTGCTCATCCCCTTTTCCCTACAAGACATGGCCCTTTCTCTGCTCTTCCTCTCCTGAGCAGAGATCTCTCTCTTTGCTCTCACAGCTGTCCTGGTACATTATAGCCATGTGACAATCAATTAACTGCATACTCTATCAGAATAAAGAAGCCACCCAACCTTATATAACTCTTTTTAATTGTTTTCTTACATTATAGCATTTTGCTAAACTTATTCTGCCATAATTCACATAATTTAATTTCTCAAAGTGCTAATAAAATAATTGCTTCCTTCCTGTAGACAGAGTGCCTGAAATGTCTTCTCTCATTCAGAACATTATAAAAAGTGGCTGTCATGAATGCTTAAAAGGACTGTTTTATTCACAAGACTTGATACCAAATTGTTCTCTCTAGAGTCTGTGTTGTGTCTCAGACAGCCACAAAGGTGTAAGAAACCTCCCCACACACTTCCTTGCATTCTGGGACTACCTGCACTGGAGAAAGTCACCTAGAGTTGAAAAGCAAGGCAAGTCTCATGAGTAAAGTTCGTGGGGAATGGAAATCTCCTGTCCTCTTACTCTTACACAACAGCTTGAAAATAAAACACAAAATTCAAATCACAAGTAAATAACTCATACCACCATAGATCCTCGTGTAGAAAGAGACTGAATGAAAGTAACCTTTGTGATTTACAAATTTTGGCTTGAGAAAGAGAACTCCCTATCAGGAGGACGTTCTGTGCATTTCAAACTTTGGTCAATAACCCATGTCTGCAATTCAGATTTCCCTACCTTTCTGTCAATCACATCCACCCTGTTTCTGCACTGATTATGCCAGATCCAGTTTTGGGCCTCATTGGGCACAGCCTTTCTTTTCTATGTTTTTTGTCTCAAAATAAATTAGGATGGGGAAACCTCCAAACTGTGGGAAGGTTCCTGGGGAATGAGCAGCAAAATGAGTGACCAGAGTTCTGCAGCAGCAGAGAAATCACAGGATGCTGGGCTGCAGCAGCCAGGGCATCACCAGCACTGCCAGAGCATTGTCCCTCTCAACATTGACAGGCCATGCCTGGAACACAGTTTTGATCCCTGCTATACAAAAAAAATTATGTGGACAGGTTGGAAAGGGTCCAGAGAAGGGCCACAGAGATGATCCAAAGCCTGGAAAGCTGCCACATGAGGAAAGGCTGAGAACTGGATATTTTAATTCTTGAAGGGAAAGAAAAGGCTTAGGGGAGAGTCTCTGATCATGTCCCAGTGTTGTGGAAAACAGCTCCAGAGCCAGAATGTTCAGGGATGGGCACATGAGGAAGGGGATTGCAGGGCAGCCTGCATGTTACCCACTTAAAACTCACATTTTCTGCTTCTGCCCAGCACCCCTCTGCAGTCTGGTGGTAAATTACCAAGCTTCACACTCTTTTAGCCTTGATCACACTTTTTAGTCTTGATCATGTTGATTTGGAAAATCCTCGTTGGGATTCTGGCCTAAGTCAGACTGGATGGAAGATCACACAAACTTCAAAGGCAGAGCCTTTACTGACAACCTCATCAGCTGCACAGGCTCAAAATTCCACAGCCTGAACAAGATTAATGAGAGGCTGCTGCAGGGACAGCAGAGCTGGCATTGACAGGTCACAGTGTCACCAACACTTATCCAGTAAAAAACCAAATACTGGGAACTGCCTGACTTAGGACCAATGAACATTGAACCAATGAATTTCCCTGGGTTTCAGCTGTGAAAAATCTAATAAAATTCATGTGTCATGGAATGATTTTCTCTGCACAGCCCAGGCTGTGTGTGGATGAAATTATTTCTGTTGCACATCCTGGCCAGAATAAAGTAATGCCTTGACTCTCTAACACTAAAAACGTTGTTGAAGAGTTTTTTTGTCTTTCCCACAGTTTCAGTGACAGCAAGGGCTTGATCCTCCCTCAGACTTTCCATGTCAAAGTGCAGGTCACTGTGGTGTGTGCTACTGGAAAGCAGCAGAAGCAGAGAGAAGGTGATTTCCCTGAGTGGAAGCAGTGAGAGGATCTGCACACAGAGCCCCAAGCCCTCCTTTGCACACTGCTAGGCTGAGCTCAGCAGCTGGGCTGAGCTCAGCAGCTGGGCTGAGCTGGAGCTGCTCCCGGTGCTTGGCAGGTGTTTACAGTGTCAGGATTTCTGTTTCCTCGGGCACTGCATCACCTCCAGGGCAGAGACTGGTAACAACAGGCAGTTCTAGCCTCAGCACCTTGCTCGTGGTACTCCTGCTCAAGGAGCAGCAGGGTGCTGGAGAGCAGCTGGGCTGATTTCATGCCTGATGTTAAGAAACATGAGCTCTTCATCCAGCTGTTTATTATTATTTTTATAAAGCTGCAGGTCTGTTCATGCTCCATTCTACAGTACAGAGAGGTTTTTTTTCAACTTTCAGTGTGTCACTAAGACATTTGTAATTTGATCCTGTCTGTGTCAGCATCTCTGTCTGAGAGCTTTGCATTACAGCAACCACAGCTGCTGTGGATGCAGGGGATGCATCTGAAATTTAGGGTTGGGTTTTCTGAAGCCAGTACAGTAAATGGAAACAGCTAAATGTTAGGGATGGATACAGGAGGGGGAAGGGGATTAGACACAAAATTCAGTTGGTGACTAAGAAAAATGAACAGGGAAGAAATACCTCAGGCAGTGTGTGTTACAATGATGGAATAAATCTGTTGCTAATACTTTATAAGCAAGAATCAGCTCCCTGGTTTTTGTATCACATCTGAACTCTTCACACACTCCATACCTCAAGAAAAAAAATAATAGAAGGTAATTAATCACCCTGAACATTAATTGCTCACATTTGATTAGTCAGCCTTAGAAAACAAATGTGACACAGAAATAGAAAAAGCCATTGATAGTATTGACAGGATATCTCTGTCAGAGAGAAAAATATAAAATTTAAAAAATGGCATTACTGCCTGGCTAGTACAAACAGCAACGAGGTGCAGAAAGGATCACCTGGCTTTTTAAACTCCTCCTCAGAGAGGACTCTGGGTGCTGCTGGATCAAATAGTCCAAGACTTTGTCAGCAGTTTATGTCTAAAGGACTATATAGGTGTAATTAAAACTTTATGCAGCTTTGTCCCACAGGATTAAGGATGGCAAATCAAGTATATTAATATAAAAATAAATGATTTATTATTGTAATGATTAGACTAAAAGATCTTAATCCAAATTTTTTACTACATAGTATGGATAGCTATAACTACTAGTACAGGGTAGTGCACTATTTTTGAAACAATATTGAATATTACACTAAAGCTAGCCAAAACAATTATGAAATAGAGATTGAAGTTGCTCACCCAGACCAACAACTCTCACTCAGCCTCTGAGGAGTGAGCTTTGGAGCCATCCCCACTCCAGGGAGGAATTTCCACACACATTCTAAGGTGTTAGAAGAGCTGCTGTCAAAAAGTGGGACTGGGATTTTACAGTATTGAGTCCCCAGGCCATCTGTCATCTCAGCAGGTAAATAAATATCCGTAATGTCACCTGGTGGTTCCTTCAGCAGGTACTTCACCAGCTCTACCACATTTTCATCTCACTGTCAGCATGTTTAACTTCGGGTTGGAACAGCCAGGCAGGTTTCAGCATTACCCAGCACCAAAAGCAGTGTGAGTCCCTCCCTTCTCCATTCCCCACTGACAGGTCTGCAAATAGGGTGAAGTTTGAATTGTTTTATCCCCACTCCAGGCAGAGACTCCACCACTGTCCTGGGCAGCCTGTTCCAATTCCTGACAGCCTTTCCAATGAAGAAATTTTTCCTAACATCCAACGGAAACCTCCCCTGCACAGTTTGAGGCCACTTCCTCTTTGTCCTATCACTTGTACCTGGGAGAAGAGATGAACACACCCCTCACTACAGCTCCCTCCAGGCACTTGTGGAGAGTGAGAAGGTTCCCCTGACCTTCATTCTCTCCAGGATGAGCCCACCCAACTCCCTCAGCTGCTCTTTATCAGATTTGTGTTCTAGAGAGCCTCTAGTCCCTCTGCACAGTGACAGAGGAGTGAAAACACAGCTACAATGAGCCCTAAGGCTCCTCAGACATCAGCATCCTGCTCCTGCTGTTGGGTGGGAAATTGGAACATCAGAGAGTAAACAAATCTTACAGCAGAAAATCCCATCCTGTTTGGAGTTCAGAGCACAGCCAGGGATTGAAGTCAGATCTCTTCTATTCTATTATCTCCTAACTCGGAAATGTAGCACTAATAACTGAGTGTCAAACTACCATTTCTGCTGTGATATAGGCAAAAGTGTAAAACATGAGTGTGTGTTGACACTTGGACTTCGTAAAACATTTAAAGTATAAATTTTATAACAACCATCTAACCAGGAGAAATATTCTCTCACAATTGTCAGATAAAACTGGATTAAGATTAAAAACCCAAATAGACTGCTGCAAATCATATGAAGCAGAAGCAAAATTGGTAAAACTGAAAATTCAGATTAACTCACATGCTTCGGTGATCTTCTCAAAGCAGAGCAAGTTGGAATTCCAGTGCTGCGTTTGACCACACCTACAACGTTTGGGGATGTGGGAAAGGATGTTGGGTGGAAACCTCCTGGCAGTTCTCACGTGTGGCTCTGCTCCCACAGTGTGCCAGAACTGTGTGCCAGCCAGGCTCCCTGACACAGTGGGCAGTTGTAGCCTATTAGCAGAAGGATCAAAATACACATTGACTAAATACTTAAACTTCACAAACACCCCTTTCACAGCAAGCAGAGCAGTACAGCAAACTGGGAGGGGTGAGAGAGAGAGAAAACATGAAAATTGTAAAGTTCCATTTAGTCTTAGAGATAACTTCCCCCTTTTCTTTTTCTCTTGCAGGAGATAACATTCCATGAATGATTATCTTATTATCACCAGGTCCTGCCTGTCACTAATATTTTTTTGGAGGAAAAAGAGGATTAATAAATGTTAAATAGCATCTTGGAATTTTAAAGGAGAAATTTGGGGAAAAAAAACTGGATGAATGCACATGGCCCAGGAGACAGCATCTGGCAGCTGGAAAAGCAAATCCACTTTTTTTAGTGTGCAAATACCAAGACTAAATTTTTTTTTTTTTAATGTTCTCGTCCCTTAACATTTATATGAGTAAAACTGATTTTGATAGCCAGGGCTTTAGTTATTTTCGCCCTGGTTGGATGTGTGATGGAAGAAATTTTGGAAGAAATGTCATTGAAACTTCCTCAGAATAGAACTGAACGTACGTGAAGAGTGCTTGAAAATGACCTCGAAGAGTGTTTGGAAATGACCTCAGAGTGTTTGGAAATGATCTCTAAGAGCGTTTGAAAGGAGTGCGATGTGCGGGGAGGGGCAGGGCTGTGTCTGTGCCGGCTGGATGGACACACGGACACACGGACACACGGACACACAAACACACGGACACGCGGACACACGGACACACGGAAACGAGGACACATGGGCACACGGGCACACGGACACA